>JAGXJF010000317.1:0-184460 GCA_019208055.1 Stipa capillata | reverse complement strand
TGACAGCCTTAGCAACAGATGATATAACATTAATTCTTTTTGGCTTGCTATCACCTGCAACCTTAGATAGAAGGATTAGTTGGCTGTTACCGGTGACACTGGTAGGTACACGGCTGTGTAGGCTACCGGTGACACAGGCAACTGTTACCTTTGGAACCCAGATGGCAGGTAGCCACTTTGTCAAGTGCCTGCAACCTACATACTTAGCCACAATTTTCCCTTTTCTATCCTTTTGCAAGACATAGGCTGAGTTAGAGGGAATGTTTACCACATTCTTGTTTCTCTGCATATGACCAACATAGTTGTTGTCATTGGTACCTACCTGTTTCACAAATTTTGCTGCAAAATTAGAGTTAGTGGCAGCAGGCAGTTTATCTTTATCTGCAGGAGAAATGTAACCCAAGCCTTTTCGGCCATCATTCTTTCTGAGCATCTCAGCTTTAATCAGCTAATAATTTTGCATGCCAATATTGGCAGTGCATAGGCCTTTCCTCATAAGCCTTTTTAGTTCTTCAAGCTCCTCTTTGAGCTTGTTATGTTCATCTGCATCCACAGAGTTAGTAGCAATAGAGGTTGAGGCCTCTTTTGAATTGTCAATCACACAACCTGTGAAAGTTAGAACATTTATACGACTAGCACAGTTTAAGCATGATTCAATAACAGTAAGAGTAGGCATAGGTGCATCAGTAGATATAGTAGAGGAAATATCAATGCACATGGAATGCTTTGCCTTAAGCTCCTCATGCTCTTTCATGAGAGATTCATGAGCTACCTTGAGCTTTTCATGGGCTATTTCCAGATTCTCCTGGTCTAGCCTGAGGTTTTCCCTGTCGTCAGTAACCTCATCATATGAATCTCTCAGCTCCCTGAGTTTATCCCTTAGGGATATATTCTCCTTCCTCTCCTTGCCGTAGGCCTTGTCTGTTCTTTCCAGAATGCCCATTAGTTCAGCATAATCAGGAAAGTCATCTTCAGTAAGTACCTTAGATTCTTTGGCCATAAGGCACAAAGGAGTGATGTCTGATCAGCCTTGGCGTTGATCTAGGAGCTGTGTGACCTGACCTCTTCCTTTGCTTGTGGAAGTCCTTTAGCCTTACAGCAGGTACACTTCAGATCACCTTCACAAATGTCTGGTTCAACCCACACAAGCTTGGGTGATACCAGCGACTCCTACGCCCGTCTAGGAGTAGACACTCCAAGAGTAACAGATTCAGCAGCAACGACTCTTGGAGGAACCAATGCTCTTTGCTCAGATACTCTAACTCTTGTGAACTAACATTTAGGAAATTTGGCTTCTGTTCTGAGAGTAGGAGGCTTTGCAATGGTCAAATATGATTCACTGGATTGAGCAATGTTGAGGTTGAAGACCTCTCCTGGTCCCCTATATATAGGGTTCACAGGCACCCGACCGTTACACTGTTGCCACGTAGGATTAAGTGAGTCACCGGTGGCAGACACCAGTGACACAGCCAATCACACCGCCCAACTATAACCGGCTCGAGCAGACCGACACCTGTGTCACCGGCGGCACACATAGGTAAACCCTTAGCTGACGCAGGCTAACTACTCAGCCCGATCTTGGCACACTACATGCCCTCAGCGCACAACTAACTTTGATCCCTAATAAGGAGAGAACCTCCGACAGTCTTCTGACTTGGCAGACAGACCATCGCAGTGCAGATCCCTTAGCATTTACAAGCTCTCCCCTAGTACAGAGGTGTACCTGAGTCATAGAGTGAAAGACCACCTGTGACACAGCTGTATCACACCGGTGGCTTTAACCTCTAGGGTTTTCTACTGCTAGCACCGCAGAGTGCTAGCACAAGCCAGTTTCACACTTGTGCAAAACTGTTGACACAGGGCCACTGACCTCAAAGCATCAGTGCCACTGTCCAACACTTTGAGCATTGAGCAAAAGAACCTCCGCAGAACATTACTGCTTCATCCCTCTTGATAGTACGGGTGTTTCCTATGGACTCAAAGAAACTAGCAAATGTAGGCTTTACCTACCACCAACTGTATTCATGGCCCTTGATGTATCATGCCATCATCACCTTGCTTGCAACTTCTTGCACAGCACCGACTTCCTCACAGCTGTGACACAGCTACCGAGCACAGCCATTCCCTTGTCCTGGAAACCACCTTTGTACTTTTTGGGTGGTCATCTTTTCCTTGATGACTTTTCTTCCTGGAACCTATTAAACCTGCTTACACTCATTGTAAACATTAGATTCCAGTTTGAGTTGCCATTAACCATCAAAACCAATTAGGGGCCTAGATGCTCTTTCAGTTTCTATGGAGAGTTGGCAATGGAAACTTAGGGTTTCCATGCCAGGAAACCATGGGTAGTCTAACCTGGCCATGTCAGGCAAGCCGCTTTGCCTGTTTTTCTCTAAGGTTTTAGAAGTTCCGAAAAGTGTATCTGATGTTCTGATGATTTCGAATGTTCCAAATGTGATTTTTCAGATACTCCGATATTCTTGGAAGTTCCAAAGTCTCCCGTGTTATTAGTGCTCTGGAAAAATCAGAGTACCCGATTTTGGATCGGAAGGTCCGATGTGGTCTTGGATCAATGAGGTTTAAAGGTTGGTTTTCGGACTGTTGGTCGCAGGCGGTTTGAACTAGCCGAAGGGCAGTTTAAGCCAGCCACGCAGTCAGCTTTTCTGCAACGGCTCTATTTCATGGGTTTAGGTAATTATACCCCCTTTGGCTGGTTGGGAGAGGGGGTTGCTGCCTCTATTTCTCATTTGTGATCATCTCTAGTAGCTTTGCTTCCTCTCTAGAGCCCCTTGTGCATGAGTTGCCATTTGTGAGGTTAGAGAGAAGCCTTTGTGCATACATTGCACAAGGTGTGTGCATAAATTACATTGTTTGAGCATTCGCCATTGATTGTATTCGAGCGAGAGTCCGAGTGTCTATTACTCTTGGAGGTCATAGACACTTAGACGGCTTGGTGGTGGTGGTTCGGTGACCTCCTCAAGAAGCTTGTGAGGAGGCCTGGGAGATTGTGAAGTGGTTGTGGAGCTCGCCATCTCCGGGAGTGGAGAAAAGAGCTAACCATAGTGATCGAGGAGACTCCGGAAAGTCCTCGAGAGGAAGCATCTTGAAAGAGAGCCCATCTTTGGTCAAGCATGATCGGGTCCTCAAACAGAGACGTAGGATATCGGTGGATATCTGAACTCCGGGTCATACATCGATTGTCTCTTGTCTCCTTTACATATGGCATTTCATAGTTGCACTAGATTACTTGTCTATCTCTTATAGAAGTTGAATTGCTTGTTTATCACCTTTGTATTCAAATTAATCTTGATATATTCACATAGGGTGTTTATACTCTAATGAAAGACTAGCATATTAGGTTTTGAGCTTGTGAAAATCCGATTAGTATAATTCCACATTAGGATTAAGCCAAATCCGTAATTGATTTTTAAAAGCCTATTCATCCCCCGTCTAGGTGACATCTTAATCATTAAGGTCCTTTCAACTCAGCAACTAAATTGAAAAGAATTGGGGAGAGGGGGTCCCTCGATTTTAAACCCTTGCTTGCCAAAAAGTAATTGTTGTTTTCATTATTGATTTTGACATAGAAGGAAACCATTAAGAAAAATAGTCTTAATCCACCCCCTCCACTTAATCCCGAAGCCCCTTGAAAGAAGCATGGCGTCAAGGAATTCCCAATTGATACGATCATACGTTCTCATAATCCAATGCACTTATGAATAACTTCATGAGCTGCAACAACACTTTCCAAAATAAACCTGCCCTTGATAAAAGCAGTCTGATTGCTAGAAATAATTCCATTTCCAATAGGAGCAACCAATTAGTCATAGCTTTAGTAAGAATTTTCATTCTACAATTATCCAAGCTAATAGGTCAAAATCTCCTCATATCTTATGCATCAAGTTCTTTAGGAATGAGAGTAGTAATGACATAATTGAGTCTAGAAACATCTAATGTCCCAGCTTCAAAATCTCTAACTAGAGCCATAAAATCAAACTAGATAAGAGGCCAAAACTTTTGATAAAACAAGGGAAAAAACATCTGGCCCTGGAGCACCACCAGCATAGGAACCATTAATAGCATCTTTAATCTCTTTTTCAGTAAAAACTTGTTCTAAACTACAATTTTTCCTAGGGGATATCATATCCTCAAGCTTCCAAAAGTCAGAATTCAAGGAAATATTAGGTTTATGCTCATGACCAAATAAGGATTTAAGAAAATTAGAGGCAATAGCCAGCATATCTTTAGTGGACTCAATTGGGCCATGAGGACCATTTAGATCAGCTATGTGTTTTGTAGAACCTAGAGGGAATTGTACTGCTTCTCTAGGTTTCAGATGATCAATACTTTGCCACAGAGTTTATTTTTGGAGTTGAATGTTAGGCTGTAAGAATTCAACGTTCATGTTTGAAATGTGTATATCGGATGTTCCGGTATTCTGATCGAAACTTCCGATGTATTTCGGAAGATCCGATCTCGACTATGTTTTTAGCGCTCTGGAAAAACCGGAGGCTCCGGTTTAATGATCGGTAATTCCGTTGTGTTTCGGAAGTTCTAGGATTCAAAGTCAGAATTCCTGAGTTTGAAGTCAGAGGCTCCAACTTCCATTTCCGGAGGCTCCGAGTTCAGGTTCTGGACTCGGCTTCAGTGAATGTCTGGTGGATTTCCAGATCGTGTCTGTGGAGTCGAAATTGAAGTTGGAGGCTCCGACCTTCAATTCCAGAGGCTCCGAGTTCAGGTTCTGGACTCGGCTTCAGTAAACATCTGGTAGATTTCCAGATCGTGTCTGTGGAGTCGAAATTGAAGTCGAAGGCTCCGACCTTCAATTCTGGAGGGACCAAATTCAATCTCTGGACTCAGCCCTCAGACCGCGGATGTGAGAATCGGAGGTTCTGATCCAGGAACAGGATGTTCCGATAGTGAAAACTTTTTGACCACGAGTTCTTTCTGATGAATTAGAGTTTGGTCAAATTGTCTCGTAAAAATTGATGGAATTATTTTCTCGACTAACTTGGGTCAAGTAAAAAACTTGCGCTCGCAACCAGTTTGCTTGTCTACTAGTGTGCAGGGTTAATGAGTGCGACCGTGGTTCAATCATGAGGATCGACATGACGCCTGGAGGATGGAGATGCAATCCAGGTGGCGACGACATCGGCCGGCTCACACTACAAGAGAACTGAGATACTGTGACGAAAACGCTCGTGACGGTGGTTAGAAACGTCACGGAAATACGTAATGTGTGACGTTTTATACCTAGCGTCACTGATTCTCACAAATCCGTGACAGACATAGAATAACCGTCACGCATTAATCGAGAAAAACGTCACTAAATCGCCTCAGCCATTGGGTGCCGCCTGGCTACCAATTTCTGTGACGGTTTGATAATTTCTATGACGAACATAGTAGGGTCACAGAAGATTACAAATCGGTGACGCTCATATATTCGTCATGTAATATTGATCGGTGGGACCTACATGTCATTGGTGCAAAGAAATAAGGGAAATTAGGAGACGCTGGTTAAATAAAAATAGTAGGGTCACAGAAGATTACAAATCGGTGACGCTCATATATTCATCATGTAATATTGATCGGTGGGACCTACGTGTCATTGGTGCAAAGAAATAAGGGAAATTAGGAGACGCTGGTTAAATAAAAAAATGGCCCGAGAGGGAGTCGAACCCATGCCCTCCCCCGCGCGTAGATGACCAGTATGTATGCGTCGGAAAAATCAGCGGGACGAGGGATCGAACCCGTGACCTCCCGCATGCGTGAGCAAGGTCTTACCAGTAGGCTAGTGTTCGATTGCTGAAGTACCTGGCGCATTAATTTAATTTGTCTTATGGCATCAGCAGTAAATGGCATATACAATCAGCCGGCGGCGCAGGTTAATTCTTTCTTCCCCAAAGCTTCCTTCTCCCGTGCCTCCTCTGCCGCCCCTAGGGCTTGCCGCCGCCGCCGCACTCACTCCACCGCCGGCTCTTCTCGCCACCGCACCGCCCTCGCGCGCCTGCTGCGGCAGCCAAGTCCCTGCCGCGGTTCGCCTTCACCTGCACAGCCTTTCGTGAGGAGATCACCATTGATGACATGCTAATAGCGGAGAAATCAGATGCCAAAGAAGAGAAATTCCCCTTTGAGGGCCCTGAATTCACGTAAGAATATCACTCACATGCTCTTTTTCTAATCATAGGATGATCATATGACTCATTGTTGATTGATTCTACTGCAGCGAGCTTCCTGTGAATGTGCAGAAGGGCCTGTTCAAGTTCCTGGAGCTACGAGGGGTCACGCTGACGACCACTAACTTCATGCACGATTACATGGTGACCAAGCAGACCAAGGAGTACGTCAGATGGATGACCAAGCTCAAGGATTTGGTCCGGCAATAAGAAATGGCCGCGTGATTCGGTAGCAATTTTTGGTAGCTTAGCCTTTTAGTATGTGTAACAAGAGTACTATGAATTATGCAAAGCTATTATCCAATGTACCTGTAATTCTGTATCGGCGGCCACGGTGTTTTCTGGAGCTGGCCGGCGAATCCTGAAGTAAGGAAGATTACCAGCGATGTAACAAGAATGACTAAGTTTAGTGCTTGCTAATAGTTGTTGTTACTGTTACTCTGCTGCTTATCTGGATGTGTTGTCGAATTGTGGATGACGTTCTACGGAAAAGAACACATACATTCTGATGATTTTTGTTGCTTTGAATTGTGAAAGCAAGTAAGGAGCTACTAGATAAGCAAAAACCAGTAGCTTATCAGTGTTTCAGAAGATTAGCACAAGCAAAGCATCTACCACTCATTCGTTCTCAGAAACCAAGGGAAGGAGGGGCACAGAAATTTTAGAGATCTTGCAGAAATTTCATATAAAACATTTTGATTCCCGCAAAATTTAGAGGAAAAAAAATCCGGCCTTCCAATTCTGATTGATTTGTCATGTACGGAGCACAGATGGGAGTACATACAAGAAGAAGACAAGTCGCGTCCTCGTTATTAAGGCAAATTCAGGTTCTAGAGCAAACCTGATTCATAAACTAAAAAAGAATCCAACAGATCACAAATTGGTATCTTCATGCAAACCAAGGTAGCACATGCACCAGCAGCAGTCCATCACATAAGGATCAGGGTCTGATGTGATCAATGAGCTCCTCTCACTATTTGTTACAATGAGCTAACTTGAAAATATTCTTTTTCCTTGAGCCCCGAAAATTAAGAACAGTTAATAATTTAAGAAGAAAACTGGTCAGACCAAACTAAGTCTATGGAAATATATTAAGGGACCGTCCAATGCTCAGGTGACTGATTTTTTTTAAATCTCAGTTGATTGTTTTGGGCCGTTGGATCTAGATCCAATGGCCATCGTCTTGTCTCCAACCTCAGTTCGTCTTCCACCTCCCGACGGTTGCCGCTCTCTCTCCCGACACTCTGTCCGGCGGCTGCCGCCGCCGGATCAGGCCTCTCCTCTAAACCCCAGTGGCCGGCGGTGATTCTGGCTCGCATCCGCACCCCCCACCCTAACCCTAACCCGACGGCCCCCGGTGATTCCGCCTCGCCTCCGCACGGCGCCGCCGCTCCGCGTCGTCGCCGGGCTCCAGCTCGGCGACCCTAATCTCGCGGCGCCGGTGACTCCGCCTCGCCTCCGCACGGCGCCGCTGCTCCGCGTCGTCATCGGGCTCTGGCTCGGCGACCCTAACTCGTCGGCGCGTGCTCGCCCTCGCTATCGCCGCCGCTCGGCAAATCGACTGAGATTTGCAAAAATTTCAGTTGCCTGAGAAATAGCCAACGCGATATATTAAATGAAATAACCTAGGGAAACATGCAGAAAGAGAATGGGTGAAATAAAAGGATTTCAGAACTGAGAGCTATGGTGATTTCTCAAAATCCTACGTGCATTACAATATTTCATAGAACTTGAAAGGCCAGGTACCAAGTTTGATGGTACAATAACAGTGAGCAAAACTGTAATATTGTTTATGCATCATCAATTCTGGTTTGCTCTTTGATGCTTTCACTCTGTAACACTAGTTTTAAACATCGTAGATTTGTTATTAGATATTGAAGAAAACTCCACTTTTCAACCGTGAACTACTGAAACAGTCCACTAAAAAACTTTTCCCTCCACTCAAAAATAAATTTCCCTCCACTTTTAAATTTTTTTTACTGCATCCTCTCAGTGTCCCCACCCGTCAGACACCAGGTAAATAATTCTCTCTTTTTTTCAGCCGATTCCACCCATTTCCCTCCCTTTCGATCCGGAATTTTTGATCCCCAACTGCCCCACGACTGCATCCAGCGGAGGAGCCCGTCGGGTGCTATCCACCGCCGGCGCGAACCATCCCTATAGCCGCCGCCGCCACCTACAGCTTCACCCCCACGCGGCCTCTACCAGACGCCGCTCGCGCGCTCTCCGCAAGGACCGACCACGACGACTGCATCCACACACGGCCGAGCCGGCGAGCAAGCCCCCACACACGGCGAGAAAATTTGCTGTAGACAGTAGCATTTGAGCCAAAACCACACTTGCTGAACTCTGAATTTTGCCATGCAGGCGAGCTCTTACAGGGGCTACGAGTCTTCCTCTGCTCCTAGTTACAGGAAAGACAAAGGCCGTCGCAAGCGGCTGACGGCGCAGAAGAGGAAGGAGATCAAAGAAGCGTTTGATCTCTTCGACACCGATGGCTCCGGTATACACGCAATCCCCGCTGAATTCCGATGATGCTCGCTCTTTCCGATGAGAATTCACCAATTCGTGCATGGCAATATATCTCATCTCTTCCTTTTGTGCATGCACGCTGCAGGCACCATCGATGCAAGGGAGCTGAACGGCACGGATCCGAGAGAGAGACGGAGAGTTGGAGACTCCCGCCGCCGCCTCCCGCCGCCTCGGAGACTCCCGCCGCCGCCGGAGATATAGAAAGAACAAATCTCCCGAGGCCACCCAAGTCCTCGACAGAGTGAACAGGTGGGCCAAAGCCGAGCTGTGAAATGAGGCATCGAGGAATGCTGATTAGAGAGATTAATGATTACCCTGTATTGATCATCAAGTGCATTGACTCGTTATGTTGCTTTTTTTTTGTTCTCTGTTCCTTTTGGCAGCCTGGCCGCACTCTAAGTCCAAGGAGATGGAAGCTGCTGTTCAATGAGGAAGGCTGCCTGGACATAGCTGGAATGATCAGAAGAGTACAACGTGGGGTGAGCTATATTTTTCTCCAGATTCATGACCAATAGCCTAGTTCAGTGACATGTATCTCACTCTGATGAATATCGTGTATTTTGTGTAACTTCCACAGTAAAACTCTCATTCAGGACTAGTTGACAGCTATTGCTAGTTAAAGTTGTACACAACTATATACGGTCGAGAATTCAAACAAGATAAAGTTTTAGGAATTTGTATGGCAAATCTTTTGATATTCTGACTCCTTCAGTTTGTTCCTATAATTAACACAAGATTCAATCGGCAGAATCTAAACCATGGTTGTTTAAGCAATTTACCTAAACACTCTGCTACTACCTACTCCATATATTCTAAACAGTAATACCTTTTTTGAAATCCCTTGTGCATTCCTTCTTATCATTTTCTTATCATATTCTAAACAGTAATACGGTTTTCTAGTATCAGGTGATCTTCAGTGTTATAGTGAAACTTTACTAATTAGCAATTATTTTTGCTTAAACAACCAAATTTGCCCAGCTGTGGACAATTGATGTAGCAGAACTTCACTCGCGATATGTTTCTTTTAAAGCTATGTCGTTTCTATTTAGTAACTTCACAATCATTCTGCCCTTGTCATCTTTTAGCCAGTGCATTTTGTGTTTGCTGCCTGCATTGCATAAGTTTCTATTAAATTCCTGAGCTTTGTTTGTCTCAGAATTCTAGCGAACAGACAGTCTGCAGCTCGATCGAAGGAAAGCAAGGCTCGATATATAACAGAATTAGAGCGGAAGGTTCAAACTCTTCAGACCGAGGCTACTACTCTTTCAGCACAACTGACGCTATTTCAGGTAACCTTTCATCAATCTGTTTGCCTCATGGATTGCAGTAATATCACTATTTGATTTAATTCATGTGTTTTTCAGTGCACAAATAAAATGCATAGTACCCCTTAAAGAAAGACATCTTGTGCGTAGTAATCTTCCCTTTTAAACTGTACTGAGCAGCATCCCATACTTGGAAACCTGTGTCTACCAAACTGCAACTGATCTACACTTAGTGAATTACCAGTCAGCATGATATTTTCTTTGAACTGATGTAGATGCCACCAGAACTATAGCACATGTTAGGATAAGTTATCTGGTTCTTGTTGACTAGGGCCAAAACATCCCCTGTGATTATTCTTTTTTGGTTATCTCAACAATTTGGAGAGCTGAATGGTGATACCCTGCAGCATGAGAAAATAAAAGGCTGTAACTCTGTTGACCAGAAGTCCAGAAGCTGTAACAGTTCTGGACTGCTGGTGTTTGCGATATTTTTGATTTCTTATTCTGTTAAGTTTTGACCAGGACTGCGAGTTTTTTTTATTTACCATTTTATTCTGCATAAACAATGCTATTTGTATGAACATGCTGGATTGTAGTTCTGTTCTGAATTTGCTCTGAATTCAGCAAATCAGCTCTGTTCTGTTCTGAATTTGCTCTGAATTTGTTCTGTTCCCTCAATTTCTGTTCTGAATTTGCTTGCTTAAATCAGCAAATCAGTGTGCATCCTGAATTTGCATTCTAAGTTTCAAGCAGAATTCATTTAGCAATTCATTTCATTCAACTCTCTATCATCTTTTCAGCTTCAGGTACTAAAATCATGCCGCCAAGACGGGTGCATGAGAAGGAAAAGATGGCATCGCTTGAGGAGGAATGGAAACGCAAGGCTGCAGCGTATTTGAAGATAAGGAATGACTGCATTGCGAAACGCAAGGCTGAGGAGAGGAGGCCTCTTCAGGACATACACAGATTAGCTCGTAGCCTTGTGTACCCTGGTGCCTCTAATGCGCAACCGACGAACAATGAACGAGTTGCCGATGATCGCAGTGACTCCGAGTATGTGCCAAATGTTGAAGAGGAGGCCGCTGCAGCGGAAGAGGCTTCGAGAGATAAAGAGGAGGCCACTCTTGCTATGTCCAAAACAAGGGTAATATATTGTAGCAACTTGCATCTTAAATAATGCCATCCTTTTCAACTTGTTCATATAATGTGTACATCATTGTTGATGTAATGACTTTAATTCCAGCTTGCTCATATCATGTGTATATCACTGTGCACTCTTAAGTATCACAAATAATGGACTAATCACCTGAAGATTGATTCACATTTTCTGTCCCTCCACTATTTTACTCTACTACTAATTAATCTAGATGATGATTTCTCTGTTCACTGCCTACCTATTTCAACTAGTGAGTCAATGTTGATTCACTGCCTTGTTTTTCTCTACTTGTTTGAACCAGGCAGCTGAAGCTTCTACAAAGCCAAACCACAAAAAGCGTGACAGATCCACAAGCAATGCACCTGCTGCCTCAAGAACAACAAGATCTAGAGCTACCACAGCAACTGAGTCAGCTGAAGCTACAAACCGTCAAGAACAGTTTGCACCAAATCCAGCAAACATAGTACAAGCTAGAGATGAGACGGAACAGAGAGCACCTAATCCAACAAACACCTCACCTCACCTAACTTCTAAGGATAGCAACTCACCTGATGCCAATTCAGAGATGCATGATGCCATTTAGAGATGCAAGTTTCTCAAGACATGACAAACACATCCGGCCAATTTGATAACAGGATTGCAGTAGAAGGCCAAGGTATATGCAGCATCATCTCTTCACACTCTGTACTGTCCACTTGCAATTGTAACTTTCTAATTAATCTATACCTTCTAATGTAGATGCATTAGTATGCTCCACTGGTCCAACTAATCGACGACCGTCAAGGAGAGGTCGTCGACGTAGACCAACCATGGGGCATGGACTTCAGGATTACGCAAGCAGAAATGGAGGGAGGAAGATGCGTATTGATTTTTCAGTGGGGAAAGTGAGGCCTACAGACCCAGTCCAAGCAGCCAAGCTTTCTTCTGAGTGTGGTATTCACATTCGCAACAAGATGATGCATGTTGCAACGCACTGGAATGACTACAGCAAAAAAGAACTAGAGCATGTTATTCCTCTTGCTATTCATGGTGTTGTGGTAAGACAGTTTCCTTCATTTTCATTCATTTGTTCACATGTTGCCTTGTCAATTTGGTGAAGTATCCTATCATTCGTTATTTTCAGAATAACTTTGACATGGATGAGGATGATGAGGTTGCGAAAGGTGTATGCACAAAAATAATCCAAAAGGGTGTTCGACAGCAACGCTACAGGTTAAAGAGGGATTTCTTCAATGGTTGTACTATTGAGCAAGCGTTATCCCGTAAACCACCCAACATTACTGAAGAAAATTGGATAAGTCTTGTCAACAAATGGTCTGATGAAAAAAACAAGGTTTGTAACATAATATGCAACCAGCAACAGTTTTCGCATTCACATCTACTAGCACCAAATGTCAATACTAATATTCAGCGGCTCCATATAGGAAACATGTGAAAAGAACAAGAAGAACCGAGAAGCTGTCAGGCATCACCAAAAAACTGGCTCTAGGTGTTATATTTCCCATTTCAGCCAACTTGTAAGTATTCCAGATACCTCGCTTCTAGTCCTTTGTCTATCACATCTGGTCATTATATATGGAATACTAATGTTACAATTCAATTTATCTTGTAGAAAAAAGACAAGTACAACAATCAGGACCCTAGTCCCATTGATTTTTTCAAAGACACCCATACCAACACGAAGACTGGCTGCATGAGCGAGCCAGCAATGTCAGCTTATGTAAGATTTCTTCCTCTACTATTGCGCACTCAAAATAGATTCTCATATTGATCAATTGTACTCCGACATATGAACTTTGTCTTTCTTGAGCGTCCATGCTTTCCTTTCTTGTGCAGACTGCTATGGAAAAGAAAAGAAGGGAAACACAATCAGAAGGTGAGGAGCCAGTGTCTGATACATTGATTGTGGCTGAAGTTCTAAAGGAAAAAAGCGCCCATAGCACCTTCCTTTCCAGCATGGGGTATGCATCAAGATCCGGGAGGTCTGGGAGCTCTGCTTCATCAGCACGCATCCGAGAGCTAGAAGAAAGAATTGAACAGAAGGAGAGAGAGGCAAGAGATGCAAATGATAGGTACTTCTGCTGTTTTTATTTCTGTTGGCAGCCTGGTGCAGTGAGTTTCAAATAGAGATCTGGGTTGGTTATGTCCATAATTTCGATCAAGTCTCCAAATAGAAGTTGTAGAATATATTTCAAGCTTTCTATAGAGTACTTGTGTGCGCATATTGGCTGGACGGTTTGTGTCCAGCGGTCAGTTTAGTTCTACTGTCCAGAAGTTCATCTTTCTGCATGCAGTGATTTCGTGTGCCACTTTAGGCTCAGTTAGAGTTTCGAATTAATTTACGGGTTCAACATGAAAGTTGTGGAGGGTGTCTTGTAGATTCTAAAATACCTACTGTTTGTTAGATTCTGTGTCATATATTAATTCCTATGAAAAGATTAAAAGATAAATGTTTCTGTTGGCAGCCTGGTGCAGTGAGTTTCAAATAGAGATTTGGGTTGGTTATGTCCATAATTTCAAGCAAGTCTCCAAATAGAAGTTGTAGAATATATTTCAAGCTTTCTATAGAGTACTTGTGTGTGCATATTGGCTGGACGGTTTTTGTCCAGCGGTCAGTTTAGTTCTACTGTCCAGAAGTTCATCTTTCTGCATGCAGTGACTTCGTGTGCCACTTTAGGCTCAGTTAGAGTTCGAATTAATTTACGGGTTCAACATGAAAGTTGTGGAGGGTGTCTTGTAGATTCTAAAACACCTACTATTTGTTAGATTCTGTGTCATATATTAATTCCTATGAAAAGATTAAAAGATCTGTCCTGTTTTGGACAGAAATGCCATCATCCTTTGTATTGAGCGATGCAACTTGATAATTCCTTGACTTTGTCAACATTGAATATGTGAGAAATATAGTGTTGTTTTTCAAAGATAAATCGTTTATATGGTCGAGCTCTGATTGTGCTGACCTAGACATTTAATATTATACTTCTCTATTTTAGAGTCATAATTTAACAGATTGTAAGCTTCTTGGGGGTACTCTTGTACCTGCTGTCTTGTCTGGTTTCATCTAATGAAAATGCAACGCTGCTGCATTTCGTTGATTTATAGGTACCAGCAGGAGTTAGCCGCGAGACTTGAAGCACAAGAGGGAGCACTTGAAGAGATGAAGAGGAAGCAGCAAGAAGAATTGGAAGCTGTGAAGAAGAGCCAGCAAGACAAGATTGAAGCCTGGGAAAAGAAGCAACAGGAAATGGATAACCTGATTGGTTATCTCTTAAGGGCTCAAGCAACTCAGCAGTCCCAGTCCAAACCTGATGGTGAATGAAGGCCATCCTTTTGTGATGGTGGTATTGTTGCTGAATCATACATTGCAATCTTCAGGAGAACAATCTTGTGGTCTTTAGTTATGTAAATATTGCTTTGCAACTTATCTATTATCGTGAATGTCAAACTTGGTGAATCAGTAGTACTTTTAGTGTCATTTCTATTTTGAGGATGATTTGGATGAGACATTGAATTTATAATATGATTTGTCTTTGATTTCAATGTATAATGTGATTTGGCTCTAAATTATTTATATAATGTGATGCGATGTGAATTGAATATATACTATGATATGCATTTGAATTAAATTTGATTTGACAATTCATCGTAATTTAAATTTGAAATAAATTAAATATTCCCTGATGACGTCATCTTAATCGGTGACGAAACTAGTGACACTTGTTTAATCAGCGTCATCTTTATTTATGACAAAAATTGTGACGTTTTCTAGTAGTGGGATGGTCTGCCCGGTGCTGACGTGGCATCAAGTCAGTGACGTTGCTCCGTCACTGAATGTGGTAGACTATGACATATTTTCTCTAAAATGTGACGTTTATCGACCGTCACAGAAAGACCAAATCGGTGACGATGTAGAAAACGTCACCGAAGGTCCCATAGTCAGTGACGTTTTCTGCACGCGCCGTCACTAGGAGTAATCTGTGACGGGGATTCCGTGACGATGCTAGTGACGCCCAAGAAACGTCACAAAGGGGTATTCTGTGACGTTTTTGGCTATTCCGTGACATTTTTCAGCTCGTCACAGTAGGTCCGTTCTCTTGTAGTGTCAAGACGGAGCCTTAGCGGACAAGGCAAATGTGGAGACAAGACGTGAGGACCAAGTTGGTGCGAGGGCACTTTTATAAAAGTGCGGACATCACCGAAGGAAAATCAAAGAGATCGCAGTGGCGGCCAATGATGCGGTTTACGATTAGGCTTGCGGTGGTAGGAGGTTTGAGGGTGGATAGGTGGCTTAGATGCTCTGGGATACGTACTAAGTGCTCTATGCCCTTAGGTGGGCTTTATGGCCCAAGTGGAGAGGCGTATACCCCTTCCACTATAAATAGGAGATGGTGGGTTTGTAAAACCCTAACTTTTGGACAATTCTTTGTAAGAGCTGCTTAAAAGAGCTTTTGTCTCAGTGGAGAGACTTCTAAACATCAAGAAAAATAATACAAGAAGAGTTTCAAGAGAGAGTATGTGTTCTTGAGATTCTCTCTCCCTCTCTCTCTTTCTCTCTCTTTTAGATTTTCGTTTTCTTGCCTCTGTCTTTTGAGATCTCTTGGATATGGCAAGCTAGTGATGAAAACATCATGTTTATGTTAATTCCATCCTAGCATACCCGAAGAATCTCTCATTTCCATCTTGATCTCAGATCTATATTGGAGAAAAGGTAAGTCTTTGGGGTTTTCAAGTTTGATACTTTTTGAGGATCCAATCTTATTTTGCTAGGATATGTGAGATAATTTCGTGTTAATTCCTTATCAACATACCTCACAATGTCCTAGGAATCAAGGATTTGAGTTTCGCTCATCTTATTAGCTAGGGCTGGTTTTTGAAGTCAGAAAACAGCAGATAGTAACTTAGCATTTTCTCTTAGCACAGATAATCTTTTGATATGATTAGAATTAGAATAGTTTCGTAATCCCTTGTCTACCACTGTGCAAAATTTTGTTCAATTCCGTTGGGTAGATCAAAATCTGCAAACATTTTTTCTGAGCGACAGTCTGCTATTTTTGCCAATATCGGAAGCTCCGACTTTCTCACTTTGGAAGATTCGATCCACATCGGAAGTTCAGACCCGGAAGTCGGAAGTTCTGATTTTTCCGAAGGTTTTAGAAATAGGGTTACTTTGGAACTTCCGGTAAGGTCGGAACTTCCGATATTTCTACTTTGGAACTTCCGAACTGTCTGGTTTTGGCTCCACTGATTTTGATTTCTTTTGTCGATGGTTTTCCACTGCATTCTCTGATTTGAGTACATTGCATTGTGTTCTTGTTTTCAGAAGAAAATTTTGACATTGACATTCATCCCCTCCCCCCCCCTGTCAGAAGCCACTGATCCAACATGTTTCTTTCGTCTTCTCTGTTAGCCAAAACATGGAAATAAGAAGGATTCCTATCACCCTCCTTACTATTTCTATCTCTGGACCTCTACCAGGCTTTGGTTACTTCCTTTTGCCAAATATCATCTAATTCAGCTGAAAATTTGTTTCATATAATCTTTCTCCAATTCATCAAGTCGATTCTACCGACATTAATGCTCCAACCTCTAATTTTCTATCTTAATAACCTAATCTTAAATCGGCAGTTGTCTATTGTAGAAGTGCAATTACACTTGGTGTTCCAAACTTTAGTAACTGAAGAGGAAAAATCCTCCTGGCTCAACCACCACTTTTCAAATCTAAAGAGTTTGGGAAGAGGAGTAATATGGTTGCCAATATCCAAGAGCAAGGGAGTATGATCACTTACTACCCTAGAAAGAGCTTTGACAAAGGTGAGAGGATAGTGCTGCTCCCATTCAGTGGAGGCAAACACTCTATCCAAGGCAACTAAGATCATGTTATCTTGATTATTAGCCCAAGTAAAGCATCAATTGGAATTTTTGAACTCTACTAGACTCTATCTGTTAAACTCGTCATTAAACAAGACCGTTGGGGATTAACTACCCCATTACTCTTGTCCTTGGCCTCCGTCACCAAATTAAAGTCAACCCCACAAGGGTAGGCACATAATTAGTTTCCAAAACATCATAAAGCTCTGATTAAAAAAATCCAATTATGTTCTGTATAAGCAGTTCCATAAATCACAATTAATTGCTAAGAAAAACCTTCCATCTTGTTTTTAACTAACACAAATAGAGAGTAATTTGTACTACAACAACTTATCACATCAAATAGATCTTCTCTAAAGCCCACCAAAATACCTCCAACAGTATTTTGAGCAGGTATAACGTGCCAAATAAAATCATAATTGCTAGAGATAAATTTGAGAAAGCTAGGAGAAAACTTATCTCTCTTTCTCTTGGAAACCCACAAAATCAACTTTGTGAGCAGCAATCACATCAGCTATAGATTGCATTCTACCTGGTTTACCTAAGCCCCTAACATTCCATAAAATTTCTGTCATGAGATATATGTTTTGTAATATGACCTTTACTTTTCGTAGAAACCTCTATCCAACCAACATCATCTAAGTTAGTAGAGCATCAGGTAGCTGAGGGCCTACTAAACTAACTGGTAGTGAGAGAGTATAATTATTAGCCTGACCAAGTAATTGATCATCAGCAGATAAGTCAAAGATTCTGGGAGAACAATCTCAAGATTATTTCTAGCAACTAGAAGATTATTTTCTAACTCACAGTTAATCAATCATGGATGATAGCATCATTTTCAGATTCATCCAGCCCAACGGAAATATTGATTGTATCAGTTATATCACCAAGGGTAATAGGGTAAGCACATCAAAAGGATTACCTTTGAGAATAGGAGGGATCTCAAGATTCTTTTTCAATATTTTTTTAGCTTTCTTCAAGATATTGTGATGCCCATGGTGTATTCATTTTTGTTGCTAGAATAAGACCCCAAGCCTACTTGTGTTGTTGCTTAGGTGGGTTAGGCATCTTCTTCTTAGCAGATAGTGAAGCCTGATCAAGCAGAGGCAAGAGGTTCTTTTTAACAGAGGAAATCTGAGCACAGTGTGGAGTCCAAACATTATGTATCGTCCTCAACACAAACATGATCTGAACCCAGATGCTCAGATTCCTCATCAAAGTCATCCACATCCATAGATTGCAGGATTTGCGAGCAGTAAGCAGAGTTAGCAAGCAATTTCCCATATGGAAGGAGGTATTCGCTTCAATCTAACCCATAGCAATAGCCAGCTATATATGCTTTTATTCCCATACTGAGTGACCCAAACATCTCAACATGAGTCTATATCTGGTATATCTTCCCAAGATAAAGGGGGTTCCACTTGCACCTTTGAAAGAGAGCATGTTTTTGTTGGGGAACGTGCTACGCAAAACAAAAATTTACCGCGCACAATCCACCCCAAGATCACTATCAAGGTGCAGGCAACGAGATCATACATTCGACGATCACGTCAATGCAGCGGAGAAGTTGACCGATGTCGATGAAGTCCGCAGACTCCCGCAGCTAGGTTATACCTCCCAGCCGCGAGAGCGATCTCCTCGCGAATAGTTCGCCCGACCGAACGCCGAAGTATACGACATCTCCGAGGTATCCACGCGTACCGGATCAGCGACACCGCGGTAATGTGTGGACCAGCACACAAGAACAGCGGGGATCTACGAGAAGGAGAAGCAGCAGCGCGCCGGCAGCTGTACTAGATCCAATCTAGAAGAGAGAGAAAAAGAAGGCTGTGGCCAATCTAGAGATGGCCGGCCTAGGGTTTAGGGCTGCCTCTGGGGCTGCTCGGGATACCCTTTGAGGTGCCCTGTCCCTCTATTTATAGCGGTTGGGGCAGCTCTCCCTAGGCAGGTGGAGTCCTACTCTAGCAGGGACACCCTGTTGGAGTTAGAGTCCAACTCCACCAGAACCTTCTAGAACCTTCTAGAACTTCCGAAACCTTCTAGAATTTCTAGAACCTTCTAAAACCTTCTATACCCTTTGAGATGCCCTGTCCCTCTATTTATAGGGGTTGGGGCAGCTCTCCCTAGGCAGGTGGAGTCCTACTCCAGCAGGGACACACTGTTGGAGTTGGAGTCCAACTCCACCAAAACCTTCTAGAACCTTCTAGAACTTTCGGAACCTTTTAGAACCTTCTAGAACTTTCCGAAACACTTCCGGACATCACCGGAACCATCCGGGACCTCCCGGAACACTTTCGAGATCATCCGAAACACTTTCGAAACCCTTCTCTCTCGTTCTCCATAAATCGTAGCATTCCTAAATGTCGCTAAAACGTTAAGCGTGTGACCCTATAGGTTCGAGTGTATGTGGACATGTCCGGAACACCTTCCGGTCAATAATCGTCAGCGGGATCTGGACACCCATAACGATTCCCACATATCATCGAAGATCTTTATCGAGCGAACCTCGTATTACCGCATATCATCCTTTTGCCTCACGATACGTTACACAACCCGAGGCGAGACTTTGACGGTATCCCTGTGATCAACTCCTTGATCACCATACCTAGTTATCCTCGTTACCGGTTTGTACTCTTTTCTCGTTTCCGTATTCCGGTATCCCCGTGACTAACCTTTTAGTCACAATACCTGGCCAGGCGATGCTGGACACCGTAATACTGAGTGGGCCCAGAGTGTATCTCTCCATCGCCGGATGGGCAAATCCCAGTCTTGAGATATCTAGAACCACGATATACTTTCTGGTGTACCTGAAAGTCACCTTTATAATTACCCAGTTACGAAGTAACGTTTGATGACCCCAAAGCAACCATCCGATATCCGGGTCTACGATATTCTCATGGTCTAAGGACGCAAGTAAACGTTAACACATAATGAGAAGATACTAACAACATATTGACGAAGTGATCTCGCAGTATCTCATAAGGGGGTCTATCCAACACCATTGTTACCCTAACAATGTGTTCCCATTATTGCCGGCATCCTTGTTACATTAACAATGCCCATGATCAGGAAAACAAGACCATCAACAATACATGAGCTAGTCTAGAGGCCTGACTAGGGATCTGAATGGTGTTTATTATTCCACACATGCAATTAGGTTTTCCTCTGAATCTCATATTCAAGAACCAATGCAATTCTAGCATAGAACATAAACTTAATCATGAACATGAAAATAGAATAATAACAACTTATTATTGCCTCTAGGGCATATTTCCAACAGTTTTAGCGCCAGGAATAGCAGAGTAAGCACCCTGAGAAGCTTTTGGAGTCTTTGCAGGAGGCTCTTTTGGAAGGTGTTGAGCAGCACTATCTTCATTATCCAGGTCATCCACATCATCGTCATCAAAATCATCATCTAGGTCATCATCGCAACTCCTATCTGTCCAACACCTTCCATGGTCAAACAAAGCAGATATAACTTCTAATTCATCTTCACAATCCTATCAAAAGGTATCTTGGTGGGATTCCTACAAGTAATCTTTAGCCTCACTTTGAGATAGTTCCTTTCCTAATTGTTAGAATACCACAGTTTCTAAAGTTAAGCCATTGGGTTTCTTCCCTGCCCGGACAACGATAATGATAAAATCCTAATTCACAGTTTGATAAGGACATCCTTGGCTTATCACCACCTTCTCCAAGTGTTGATCAAACTACACAAGCACACACACAAGATACTCGCCTCGAGATGCCGACTAGACCAATTACACGAGCTCGAGCAAAACAACTTCAAGAACATGTGAATTTAATCCTTAACGATTACAAGAAATTATTTAATGTCAATTTTACACTACCTAAATCATCTGTATTATTTGTTCTCAGGAATGTTGACGAGTGCGTTGGGGATGTGCTACTGCTGGAGCCTACATCAACTACACAAGCTGCTTTGCTAGCCAGGAGACTACACAATGTACCTATCATCTATCTAGTATCACTACACATGCCTACGATGGAGGGATGGAGGAGAGGAGAAGGCGCATAATACTACTCTACGGACTACACGCACACATAAGGAGGCGCACCAAGCAAGCACTAGTTATCATCAATTCTACTGAGAACATCGAGCCACCCCGTATCACGGTTAGCACTGCCAAAATAAGTAGCACTAGGGTGTTGTTTGTTCCAATCAGGACATGCATGCATTGGGTGACCAGGGTGATTGCTAATGAAACACAATTTGGGTTTGATGCAACTGCAAACAAAAATGACAAGGATCACCACAGTTCAAGCATATCAGTTTGAGGTACCTTGGATCAAGCTCTTGCTCCTAAGGTACATCATTCACTAGATTAAGATCACCTTGAGCCCCAATCTGCCCTTGTGGAGTCGAAACTTGTTGAGGCTACGATGGCTACTGATTCTGCAACTGACCGTAGCAACACTGATTCTAGTGTTGAACCGATTGCGAATGCAGTCATTGCTGTGATGCTGAAAAGCTTGATGCATCTGCTGTTGCAGCGGAGCTGGGTGCAGTGGCTGATTTCGAGGTTGCTGAGGAGGGGCCGAAGGGGTGGAGGTGGGTATGCATACAGATGAGGCCCAGAATGCATACAACCTTGGCCCCACCCCCAATCCCCATCCTCCATGGCAACTTGTTGAACAATCTCTCCGTACGACACTTGATTGACCAATTCCTGAGCAAAATCGACGTAGGTTTGGAAAAAAAAAGATCAACTGGAGCCGCAGGGAAGCAATCAGAGAGGGAAACCGGAAAGCACAACTCCTTGCGGATCCAGTAGAGAACTTGGGAGGACGAGGTGGAGGAGGAGGAGAAATGCTGCAGTGACGGTGACGAGGGCAGCACCCAAAGTTGCCTGAGGAAATCCTTAATCACCTCATCCTCGGGTTGCTCTCGTAGGTCGCAGCTCGCCACAACCCGCTACATGAATAGCTTGAATCTGCCCAGGTGGCGAACATCAAGAGTGTGGGGTGGGAGAGACTGGGTGTGCGCTACAAGGTAGGGTAGGAGAACTTGAGACATCTACGGGAAAGCGTGGAGGTCGCCTAGCCATGGCAAAGGAGCCACGGCTGACGAGCACGAAGCCGTGTGAGTCATCGCTCCCGGGAGAGATGCGAGAGCCATCGCCTCCTTCTACCTCTTTTTACGTGGCAATACTATACTTTTACGACAAGCTGCTTGCACAAGCTTGCATGACAGTTATATCAGCAACCTCGTGGTTTCCTTGTGTGAGCCACCAACTTGAAATGAGCCACCTCTTGCTAGAGTAGTTTAGTTACCACCTTGCAGCGCAGCCAGTAGTTAAGACATATGCATCCACGTTGCTTGGAAGAAAGGAAAGAAAGCCTAACAAGGTCACTAGGAACTAGGAATCCACAACTATCAAGCAATACCACACCATTTCTATTCCTGCTTCCATTCATCTCTAACCACCCTGATGTTGAGCCTAGAAAGAGAGGTCACTTGGGCTAGCAAAGCACTCACACACATGCATCATCTATTAGAACATAGCCATATGACTTAGAACACCACGAGAAGAAGAGAAGGCCACCACCAGGAGAAGATGACCAGGGAAAAGCTGACCACCATTAGAGTAAGAAGGCAATGTTGAAGCCATCAGGAAAGAGATACAAGAGAACCACTTGAGCCATTAGCCATCGTCAAGGTAGACTTGTACCCTATTTAAGCTTGCCATTCTTTTAGCTGCACAAATTTTGTCCCATATAAAGTTCTCAAATTTTGCACACAACATCTCTGCTATAGTAGGAATACCTCAAGAAATTTCCAAATTTTTCTAGGTAGTTTAACCCAAGAACAAATTTCAAAATCACTAAAATTCATATGTAGTAGTACTGTAAAACAATCTTCTAGAGCATCATCCAGTTACATACAATCTTAAAATTTCATATTTAGACCTTATATGATATGCCGTCCTACCATAATTTTCTCAAATTTTTGGGACAGACTTATAACACACTTGTAGATCAAATCCAAAAATGGGCCAGAACTGAAATCTATTTATTAGAAAATAAAACATATAATAACATGGCATGGAAATTTTTTTATAAGGTTTCAAATATTCCCGGAAGGCCCTTAAAATGTTTAAGAATATTTAAAGCTCAATCAAATCGGTTTCAAAATTTAAATCTAAATAGGTGAGAAAACATAAAAAAAACAAAATGAAAAAAGATGAAAACTTACCTCGGACTAGGCCAAAACCTGGCCCAGCCCAGCTGCCGCCCAGCCGTGGTGTTGGACTTTCATTGTGATCGCACTTATACAGAATTCTCCACGTCAAAGTCAAAAGAAGAAGAAGAAAAACATTAAAACTAAAACCACTGGTCCAGGACTGTGAACCAACTTAACTCAAATGAATCCTGATTGAAGTAGGCCGCCGACACACCAAACCCAACTTAATTAAAAAAGACGTTTATGTCTACGGCCGGTGACAACTATGTACCATAACAAAGTGCGAACACAAAACAAATTAATATTATATATTATACTAGCTAAAGGCTTGCACGATTGCGCGACGTGGCCTAACCCGTCACACGTATATTAAATTTAGTGCGTATGAATATAAATAAAAATCCTTTGAATATAAGTGTAACATACCCTTTTTCGGTTTTAATCTATTAAGTGACATACCTCTAAACATGAAATCACTTTCAAAAAATTTAGCTATAAATCGATTTATATATTTTTAGTACGCAACTTATTTTGTTAATTTAAATGACCATACGTACATAGAGACATGTTGAAATTTATATGCATAGAAAGAAGGCCCTTAATTAATATTGAATTAATCTAGGTTTTAAAGAAAGAGATATGTTAAAATTTAGTTTTTCTCAGTGGAACCATTTTTAATAGATTCTTAATATTTTATTTGGTCTATATGAAATTTTTCATAATTTTTGGATTCATTTGGATGCCTTTGTGATAATTCAAATATTAATTTTGAGTTAAAAGAAGGAGATATGTTAATTTTATAAATTGTTAATTTGGTTTTTCTTGGTGGAACTATTTTTAATGAATTCTTTATATTTTATTTAGCTTAGATAAATTTTGTCGTAATTTTTGGATTTTATTTGATGCCTTTTGAATTCCTTTTTAAATTTTAGTTTTTTGAATAAATCACATTATAAACAGTAGATGAACAGTAACGGGTTGGGTGAACAGTACCGGGCCCCGATATAAACAGTACAGAAGCCGTTAAGATTTTATTCACGGGTCAGATGAACAGCACAAAACCCGTTATGAACAGTACTGGATCCGTACTGTTCATCGCTTAATCTGGGCCGTCCGTGCGAGATCCGACAGCTGATAATTTGCCACGTAATTAGAAATGATGTGGGCTTCATAGGATAGCAGCATTTCCAGCTGCTTTCCTATATACAGATACCTATGAGGTGGTAGATACCCTTTTTTTGGAAACTTAGGGCGTTGGTACTGATACTAATTGAAAACTTCTTTTGGACCTTCACATTTTACAGTAAACCACCTTGTTTGCTGGGAGAAAATAACTACAAAATTCTCATGTTAACTAAAGAAAAAGAAATATCCAAATTGATTGACGAAAAAAGCCAAGCTATGTGTCAAGATTATGTACAATCAAGATCTCAAATATATATAATTATGTATATTTAGATCTTCTATGTGTCTTTGTATACTCCCTCTGATTCAAAATATAAGTAGTTTTAGGATTCTAGAGTTTCATCTAAATATAAGTAGTTCTAGAATTCCAATGCAGATTTGTGTCATATTTTTCTAATCTATCCTTTCTTAATTGCTATGATTAATGGGCTATTTTCTTATATTTGTATTTCTTGGAGTATTTAATGCAGGAAGGACAAGGATAATAGTGTTATTTGATACATTAACTAGCTTCTCCTTAATTTTTATGCCTAAACCTAAAACTATTTATATTATGAATTAGAGGAAGTATTATATACAAAATATCGTACATGGATTAATTAACAAGCCAAAAATTTCTATATGAATCGAAGAAAAAAGAGTAGCTGACCAGCGTATATATAAGTCATCGGTTGTGGCATAATAATTGGAGGCTTCTATGGAGTCCACAACTATCCATGTGGCAAAAGGGAAAGTTGATAGAAGTTCGGACACCAATTGAATTAAAAGCGCAAAAACCAAGCCAACCATATGAAGTATATATGGTTCAGGTCTCATATACATGGTAGCTAAAAACTATCGTGCTATAATAATATTGATGATGAGTAATACATTGATACTGTATATGGGGTAGTATCTGTATACGAATATCTTGAATATCCGGAGTTGCTAACATAGTGGTCAAAGAATCTAGGAGATAAGGAGTCCTCACGTAATGAGGAAATGCACCCCTTAAACTAGGAGGTCAATCCCTACGCTTAAGGAAGGCAGATTCCCGATTGGAGATAACTCCATAATCACCACGACTCGGATCAACCCCTATATAAGGACATGAAGACCCCCTGGGGACGATCATCAGAAACAGAAGCCAGAACAATACACAAGCCTCAGGAGCCTTCAAAGATTAAGCCCTAGCAGTACCAGAGCATCAATCTTCCATCCAGCCTCCTTGAGAAGATTCGTCAAGTCATCCAGAACTACTCAGAGAAGATCCCGACTAGGTCTAGATCCCATCTAGGATAGTCACTAACACATCCTTGTAAGCTACTCATGATTCAATATATACCAATAGGACATAGGGTTATTATCTGAACCTGTATAAAAACCCTTCTCTGTGTTCCCCGGTGCTGCTAGACGACGGTCCCAGGAGTTCCTACCCTTTAACAAATCTTTTGTTCACGACAACCATAAAATCGACAGTTTACCCATCGTCGACAAATATAAAAAAACCAAAAAAATGAAACATTCTCACATTAATTTGGAGAACAATCCAAACCATCCATCTGCACAGAGGTTCCAATTATGCTCGAGACTTCAAAAAAAGGGTCCTCTCGTGTTACAGATTGGAGATATGTATATAGATTCTGAGTAAGCATGTTCATGGCATCGGCAGGTACAATATGTTTCAGTTTCACTAGTACAGAAAGCGTTATCCGAGGTGGTTGAAATATAACATCCAAGGTGATTATACTAGCCGCCTTGAAACAGTGATTGCGGATATGGGGCATGTATCGGAGACGGTTATGCAACCGCCTCAGATAAGCTTATCCGAGGCAGTTAAAAGCCCTCAACCGCCTCGGATAACTCATTATTAGAGGCGGTTAAAGTACCTTAACGGTCTCGGATAATCACTTATCTGAGGTAGTTGAAAACTTTTAAGTGCCTCGGATAACTGATTATCCGAGGCGGTTGATTATCGATCGCCTCGGATAACTGTTTATCCGAGGCGCTTGTTGCATAGTAACCGCCTCTATTAGTACGATATCGGAGGCGGTTTGTCCAAATTTTGGAGGCGGTTTCTAAGCTACAACCACCTCATATATGTTTTTTAAACAGGCAACATTTTGCCAGGTTTATTAGCCTCCTTGAAAAAGAAAGCAGTTCATATGAAATATCCAAAGCACATCACATATACAACAGATATATATATCACACTATTCAAATCACTCATTATCGCATTGATCACAAGACATAAACTTCGAACATTCACATACGTACGCATATAAATAATATTACACAAGATGTTCACTTGTGACATACTCAATTCACAGCCAACATATAGATCAATTCAAAAAATACACCTCTCTTAAGTTGTTAACATGATATACAACCACTCACCGCAGCCTCCATATATGATATATGTTGATAAAGAAGAAATTTCATTTGTTAAACAGTGACATTCACAAGAAAAACATGAAGCTTACACTCAGAGCGAATAGCATGATTAAACACTAGACATTAGTGGCAATGGTTTCGTATCGCTAGATCACCGTACTTTGGGTTGCTGCAAAGGGCTAGCATGTGGAAGCACACATAATACCCATAGAGGATGGATCCTTGGGGTTTTTGCCGGCACTACGCAAAGGATATCGATTAGGTATAGACGGCAGGAATATGATGGCATTAGTACGAGGAGTCAAGGACATGAAGGAATACCTTAAACTTAGAGTCATGATGTAACTCGACGGGCACTCCTTCCTTGTGCCTCTCTCCTTGTTTGATGTACATCAACGCTCTAAGTGCTTCAGAACAATTAGCATCGAAATGTCTTTTCATTTCAGAACAAGAAAGAATAGGCATCGACGAAGAGGAATGTTTTGGTACTCACTCGTCGAGTAGACCTGTGATGTCCAACTACACGGCCTTGCGCTGTTCATGGCTACACCTCATGGAATCAAGATAATATACCTTATTATTTTTTGGCATGATCACGATGAGGATCCAATGGCCCTAGTCATACGATGCGAAGTTATTATATGTTTAGCTGTCGAACGATGAGAATTTGCAAAGGATATGGCTTTACCCGATGTTATAGGCAACCTAGATGTAATCTCGTGCGGAGTACTCATGAAGTAAATACAGAATGTAATCCCGCACCAGGTTCCTATTTGTTGCGATGGTTTGCGCCGAGCTCAAATGTGGGTTGCTGAACCCCACAGAGTTGTGGATCTTTCTTTTCTCGCTCAGATCAATCATGTATCTGAGTATAGGAAAACAATGAGTTATATTATGCACTTCGCGGTAATGTACTTCCGTTTCATACAAAGCAAGGGAGGTAGGTTTGTACATACTGAGAAGCACGGGTCAGGTGATGTGTCGGCTGCTCATGTTCCCAAATAGATTCATTCCGTCCGTACTCAGCGCAAATCTTACGTTCCTAGTCTCCACAGCAAACAGAGGATACTTCCTGTTGATGTTTCTCCACTGGATAGCATCGATAGGGTGTCTTAGATTTCCATCGGATGTCTTACGCTCTTCGGCATGCCAACGAAATAGCTTTGCTTCCTTCGAGTTTGCAAATAAACGCTTCAGGCGCGGGATTACAGGCGGGTACCAAGCAACCTTGGTAGGAGTCTCCTTCGTTACCTCGACGTATTTCTCAGCTCCATCTAGTCTAATCTTACCTTGTATCGAGAAGCCTTGCACACAGGGCATGAATGTAACTTCGCAAATTCTTTCTGGTATAGGATACAGTCGTTCCGACATGCATGTATTTTTTCAAGTTCCAATCCAAAGGGACAAAGCATCTTCTTGGCTCTGTATGTGTTTATGGGTAGCTCATTCCCCTCCAGAAGCATGTCACCTAGGAGACCCAACAACTCGTTGAAGCTCTTGTCGGACCAGTTGTTACTCGCCTTCAGCTTCAATAGTTCAAGCACGCCATAAAACAATGTGAACTTAGCCTTGCATCCTGGGAATAGCGGTTTCTCCGAGGCCCCCATCAAGCCTATAAATTGTTTGTACTCTCTGTCGGTTTCATGCTCTTCGAAATCACGCAATATCTGTTCCAGGTCAGGCATCGAGTCGGCATCATCAGACATCTGATAGTGTGAATCACAACCGATATCAAATGGCATATCGGTTGCTTCTTCATCAGTAAGAATATCATCATCTGTTACTACGGCTTGATCTTCACCGTGCTTGGTCCAAGTTGAATACCCTTCCCTAAAATCTCTCTTGAACAAGTGGAACTCGATATGATGGAGCTCAAAAATCCTTACATTACCACAGTCCAGGAAGGGACAATACGTGTCTGCTCTACCATCTCTCAACATGTCCGCTTCCGCAGCTACCATAAATTCTCTCACTCCATCTCTATACGCCTCTATGTTGCGAGCTCCGTACATCCCTGATCGATCCATCTAAGTCGTGCATATGAAAAGTTGAAATTTAAGTTACAAATATAAAGTGCATCGACTTCATGACATGAGTTAACATTTCTTCAATTACTTACCTAACTGAATTCTAAAAGTTATTACTAACCAAACTAACAAACTAACTAATATAACTAACCTAACTAATTGACTAATATAACTAACCTACATGCATCGACTCTCTTCAATTACTAAACTATAACTAACCAAAGTACCATTTCCTGCATATAAAAATTAAGCCACAAAAATAAATGTATCATTCTTTGCTTTTTCCATTTTAACCACAAAATTCCTTCAAAATTTGCGTACCTTAACTTACAATTGCTATGCATTCAACTATAGGATGAATCAAACATCTCCATGAATCTAATTGTGATCATATAATTCAATATTCTCAATGTCCAAGAAAAAACAAAGCAAAATCACTAAATTATTGGATAAAATGTTTCAAAAAAAACACTAACCTTTCTAGAAGTATTATCTCCAACTACTCTTCCAAATTTAGCTTCTGCACTAAAAAATCGCCAGGAAATAGCTCAAAAAATCGCCAGCAAATCGCCACATTTAAGACATATCCTCCTCTGGTTGTCTGCCTGCTCACGCAACACATTTAATACTGTGCAACATATTGGTGGTGGTTAGATCCACATAACCACCTCGGATATTAGTTATATGGAGGCGGTTATATACCAGAAACTGCTTCTGATATTTACTCAATTATCAGAGGTGGTTGACAGTATATAACCGCCTCAGATTTGACCATTATCTGAGACAGTTAGTCTCGAGTGACCGCCGCGGATAATATTGGAGGCGGTCTCTTTTTTTTTACCGCCTCAGGTGTGGTCGTTATCCGAGTCGGTTTCTCTCGATCTTGTTGTCAGAGGCAGTTTTTTCGTACTGACCGTCTCTGATATATGTTTTTCATGGCGTTTTTCTCTAACCGCCTCGGATATGCCGCAACGGATATACGTTTCTGTACTAGTGTTTGTTGTTATACATAGCTAGTCATAGCAATATCGATATACAACCAATCCCAAATAGGAATCTGACAAAACGAAATTAAGTTTGTTAATGAGGATTTTAACAACCTCTCTACCCAACGCACAAATATCCGCCCAATCTATTACCGCCGGCCCCTTCGCTATTCTCCCCGGCCTCCGGCCGGTGACGAGCTAGATACAGCTACATATCTAACTAGGCTTAGTTTTCTTCGATCAGCCCCTAGGCAACACTTTTTGGATCATTTTAAGCTTATCATAACGTTAATGAGTTCATCTAGTACAAAGGTGTCTACGTGCACACGCGATTGTCCAGCGAATACTTGACATCACTTGTTTACGTTAACTTGTCCGTAGAGCCTCTTATATTTCTATAACATGTGTAAGAGATATATACAAATATGCACATGTATGGTGACGTGAGCGTGCTATCTAAAAAATGCTTACTCTCACGACTTTGATCTTTCAAAGCATTCATCAATGTGCCCCAAGGCTAATCAGCATTTTTTTAATGCATTGGCTAATAAGCAATTTTTCCTCTCCGTGTTTTCCAATGCAAACCATTTAATACTCAAGCAACTCAAACATCTTGTATATGTCTAACGATAGTGGTAATGTGATATGTTTTTCAGAGAGAGATTTCCGTAAAGAAATTTTCATATTAGTATGATCTTTTTACTGACCTAGCTTTCCTAGCATTTCGAGAACCGGACTACGGACTACCGGACAACTAAACGAGCGCCTGTTCGGACTTTTTCTCTTCTGTCGGGTTGGACCTAGATCATGGTGGCCTGTCATGGATGTCTTACAATTGCCTTTTCCCACATTTAATCCTGTGTTTCTGGTCGCCTCTCCATCATCATTCCGTCTGCTCTGCTTATGCAGTTGCGACCTTCCTTCCCTTTCCTCCCTTTTATCGCAATGCATCCTGCAGCCGAACCCCTTGCGACTGCAAAGTGCAAACCAGGCAATTAGCCAGAATGGCTTGGCCCTCTCCGCTCTAGTATATCTGATGGCGCCTCGTTTATCCCGCGGCCGGTGCGAGGCAGGGTCCGCCCCCTGCGCGTGCACGTGTGTGCCGCTGCGTGCGGCCACGTTCCCGACTCCCTTTTGTCCCCCTGCGCTCGTCCGTCCTGGTCGCCCTGGCGTCGATCGATCGCGGGAAGAACCAAGCCTAATTAAGTTGCAGCAGATCGGTCTCGCCGGGCCGGTCTGCACGTTCCCCGCGCTAGTATTCAACCGCGCCATCATCCGGGGCGCGGCTATCTCCTTCCTCCCTTTCGTGCGATCGAGGTCAAATGCCCCTCAACACGCGCACACAAAAACAATTCCCCACGCAAGTAATTTTGGCTCCTTTTCCTGAGATGCATCATGGCTAATGGCAGGGGATCAAAGGACCAGCTTATCCAGGTAGATCGAAATCGAGCTGCTGTAGCTATGTCGTGCATGTTTATTTTGACGCACGACGTGAAGGCCGTTTGAGCTTAACTAGCGATGTGATCGTAAGGTGCCTTTATGTGTTCAGGCTGTAAGATACGCATGAGCCCAGTGGGTGAACACAATCATACGCAGCATGGTCTGGTCTACAAATTTCGTGCCCTTCGTCCACATCAGGAAGAACACTCACCGCACGCACAAGCTAGATTCGTCGTTTATGTGCATGGCCGGCCGCTAGCTAGTCTAGCATATGTCATCACACACACGCAACACATGATTCCCTGTCCCTAAGGGTGAAATTGGTATAGATAGGTCCCGCCCGACCGACCGACCGAACAGATTCGGACTGTATTCGGTTACAGGTTCGGATAATTTTTGGATACGGATACGGATTCGGATAGCCGTCCGTATCCGAGAATATCCGGAAGATTTCGGTAATATCCGGTGAATATCTGAAAGATTATCCGTATACTCGTACTCCACAGCCCGGTGCCGACCTCCCGGAGCCGCCATCGCCGCCTGCAGACCTCCCGGCGCCGCCCCCGCCTGCAGACCTCCCAGCGGCCGGCGCGCCCCCCGCCTGCAGACCTCCCGGCGCCCAATCGAGCGAAGCGAGTGCGGCTTACTGGGGCGGCGAAGCGAGCGGGGAGGCAAGGCGGCTTCGGGCGATGAGGCAGCAGCGGAGCTCCGAGGCGGCGAACGGAAGGAGGCGGTGGCGCTCCGGTGGGCGGCGGTGCTCGGGGGGAGGGGCTCCGGTGGGGTGGCCGCGGCCTTGCCAGCGCGGTTGGTGAAGAGGCAGCGGTGGCTTGGGCTCCGATAGATGGCGGGGAAGGGCCTCAGGGCGGTGCGTCTAGGGCAGCGGCGAGCGGGCGGTGGTGGCGAGTGGCGGCGAGTGACCGAGGCGGGTGTGGGAGAGAGAGCGGAAGCAGGAGGTGGCGGCAGGTTAGGGGATAAGGGTAGATCGGGGCGGGGGCAGGCTGCGTGTGGGCCAAGCAAGCCGAGGCGGGGAGATGTGCTGGGCCAAGTCGGCCCAGCCGAGAGGAGAGGAGGGCCGCAAGCCGGGCGGACCAGGCCGAGCGAGGGGGAAATGAGGGGGAACGGGCTGGGCTAGGGAGGCCCAGCTCGGCAGGGAAGGGGGGTTTATTTTATGTTTTCTATTTCTTTTCTTTTTTGCTTTAACTCTTTTAAACAATTACCAATTTCATTTTAATTTCCCCAGAAAATCTTACTCAATCCCATATAAATATATGGAGATAATAGAAATGACTTCCATTATACTTTAGTTAACAAACTTTTGAAACAAAATGGAATTTACACTTCGATTCTTTGTTTGGAGTTTAGGGTTTTCTTTCCAAGATTCCAAAAGTTTGAAATTTTACACCAATAGATTCTTCATGAATGCCATGTCATGTAATGATGCATATAAATAAGGTAATAGAAACAAGGATGTTACACATCTTCGCTGGGGAGAAGGGGACGTGATGGAAGGAGGATGAGATCGATCGGTTTGTTACGGGTGCACCCAGCCACACCAACAGGATAAAGATGCAGCGGCAGGAGTCCCCAAGGTGATCGATTGGGCCTGTGGAGCAAAGGAAGATGGGATCAACTTGTTAGGCTTTTGGCCGCTTCTGTGCGGTGTTATATATGATTTCTAATGTTGTCGGCTTATCGCGACATCCGGCCGCTTCCGTGCGGTGTTATATATGATTCCTAATGTTGTCGGCTTATCGCGACATCCGACGAAAAATCCGCTACCGAAGTGTATTCACTCCGTATTCGTGACTAATAGATTCCGATTCCATATTCGTATCCGGACACTATCCGCTCCGACTCCGTATCCGAAAAAAAATATGGTTTAGGATATGGTTTCAACACTATCCGTTCGTATCCGCTCCGATTTCACCCATAACCGCAAGTACATCGACAATCCCTTCTGCTGGGGCCGGATGAGGGCGTGGACATCATGGCTTCCTAGAGTGAGAACTAGGCTTCAAAATGATATATCTTAAATAATGATTTGTACTATTTATATTATGTTTGAACTTATTTGTAATAATTGTAGTGAATCTCCATTATGTTCCAAGACGTTGTAATAGGTGTAATGTGTACCTGTAATGTGGGCCTGTTTGGTCCGGCTATTATGTAATTGAACTTTTGTGTTGTACCGTTATTGTAATTTGTACCATTTTCATGCATTCAAGTCTTTCATGATATGCAGTACTGCTAACATATGTGACATGTTATGTTCGTGCAACATTCATGCAGGTATGACAGACTTCGAGTTGCTCGATGCGTGGGTAGATGGTAAGCACCGAGCGAAGAAGATTGCTGATGGTGAGTTGAATCCGGTCTTCAGGACCCGGATCCCCCGTGTGGCATTGAGGATTCACCCAGCGTGGATCGACAGGTACATCTACGCGAGACCCCATGTAAGCAAGTCATTGTGATATGTAATATGCATGCAATTTTATAGGTTGGGTTGGGCGGGTCTACTCTCCCTAGCACAGATGGTGGAGGACACTGACGAGGACCACCAGCTCCTCCGTGAGGACAAGGAACCTCATGACATGGAGGTCAGGTCTAGACGTTTTCCTTTCGATAGGGCTTTATTGACGTGCCTCGTTGATCGATGGAGGCCGGAGACCCATACCTTCCACTTTCCTTGGGGTGAGTTGGCCCCGACACTACAGGACGTGTCTTACCCGCTTGGTCTCCCTATAGTGGGGGCAGCAGTTGGACCTTTGGAGGCTTCACCCACTTGGTGGGTAGATCTCGTGCAGCGCTTCGTAGTTGTTCATCCCCACATGATCCCCTACAGCCTATTGATGAGCACCAGAAGCACGGCCCAAAGTGGGTGTGGTACCGACGGTTTGAGGTATGCTCGAATGACTTACCTCGGTCGTGTTGTTATTTATTAAATTTATAACCAAATGATCATTTCATGTAGTTAGGGGAGCTTGGTTGGCCTGGTGAGTAGTTGACGAATCACCAGGCCACTCGTTCGTTGGAGGTGTACATCATGTGGCTGTTCAGCTACGTCATGTTCACCAACTCTCACAGCGACACTGCTGATGCCCGTCACATCAAGATTGTGAGACAGATAGTAGTTTACGTCTGCACAGCTGAGAAACTGCTACCCTGCATTCACGGAGCAATTCGACTTCTTACCTCAAAAGAAGGTCACATGGGAGCCTTACACTAAGGAGGCTTTGCTCTATCGTGCTCCCCACGGCCTTTCTCCATTGTGCACTAGGGATGAAGCATACTGGATGATAAGGAAGAAGGTTGTCTTCAACATTTTCGTTGAAGACTACGCTGTGCATCGTGTGATGCAACAGTTCGGCCTACACCAGGATATACCACCGTCACACGCAGTTTCTGTGGATCGTGGCACACACGGGTATGTCTCATTTATCTTGCTATTATAGAATCAACAAAATTACTTACATATCTAAAGCATTGTAAATTTGATTTTTGCAGCTGGTCTCGTAGAGGGGGGTGTGTTAGGGCACAGAAGTGGACACAGCTCCTGGGTGTGTTAGGGCACAGAAGTGGACACAGCTCCTGCACCCTTACTTTCAAGCTTGGGGGGAGGCTACGGCGGATCGTTGGGAGGAGCCTAGGACCTTCGACCTTCAGGCCCATCGGGTTTACCTTCAGTGGTATGTTGGTCATACTCGCATTTTTCTTCTACCACCTATGGAGTGTTAGGAGATCCAGCCTGCACAGACGACAGATTTGTACCCACTCGACAGTGCACATTTGAGGGCCAATGCGATAAGTTCTACTACGTGTTTAAAAATTGATGTTATTTACTTTTTTCATTTCTGACTTCTTATGTACGTGTAGAGTGAGGTGGCACGCACCCTTCACGACCACACCACGACCGCACTTACGAGCTCGAGCTCTTCACTTAGGACAAGAGAGGACTCCACTGCATGGTATCGTGCCAAGGAGTTGTTCCGGAGTTTGCTCGACACTCTTTCGTGCACACGGGCGTCAGATGTGGTCGACCCGCACAGACGACACGTAGCACACCTCCCTCGAAGGCCGCCCGTGATGCAGCCTCATCCCCTAGGTTCTTCACAGGCCGGTGGGTCGTCCTGGCAGGCGTGGCAGCAGGAGGTCAAGCAGGTGTTTCCCTGGGACATGCCGTCGTGGTCTTAGCACACACCTACACAGATTCCATCCATGATTGCCACACCTGGTACGTAATTTTTTGCTGCTTCTGTAATAGATTCTACATTTTTCCCACAATCATGAACTATTGTCTCTCACAGGTTTTGTTCCCATGTCATAGGGAGGAGGAGGTTCGGACAGCCCATCCCGATACTTCCTGAACAATCAGTTCGACCCCGCCGACAGTTCTATGTTGGGAGGAGGTTATCTTACTCCGTCTTCACCGCCGCCACCCACGCAGGACACCCAGCCTATAGCCCCTCAACCAGATGAGCCCTTGCACAGTAGAGGCCGTCGTACGATTGTTCCGTCGGAACAGTTAATGTACTCGAACTTCTGCAAGAGGCCATGGAGGGTGCTACGTTGAGGACGTGGACAAGGAGGCTCAGGAGGACCTGGCTAGGGAGACTAGCAGGAGTAGTTATTTCGAATTGTTAGGACCATCTCCTTTTGGATTTTATCTATCTTAGTTGTACTACAGTTTCATGGAACACTTAGTTTATTTCATCGAAATCTAGAGTACGAGAACGATACATTGTTATCAATACACATGGGGTAGACAGTACGATAACATTCGCATGATATAACCTAAAACCGAACAACCTAATGATAGAACAACTAAGATAATAGAACATTGTAATAACTACTCAGGTCCTTCGGATATTTTCCCTTCCTCATACGATGAGCATGAGCTACCTCTCCTTCTTCCTTCGCGCGACATGCGGTCTCGCACTTCCTCGCCCTTTCAACCTCACGTGCCTCTGCAGCTCGACGTCCTGCCTCCTCCTCTTTGTTGCGTTGCTCCTCCTGCCAATGCTTTCGCTTCTTCACCTCCTCTGCCTCGTGCATGCGTTGGAGAGTGTAATCTCGCCTAAAATTAACCTCACGCATGAGTTGTTCTTCATCCTCTTTCGATTGGGTACTGTCCAGCCACTGTATGTAGTCACATATAGTGGGTGGAGACTGCAAGCAAATGAGTGTTAGCACTGTATTACATCATGTTACTAATGCAGGTGTGCGCGAGTTTTACCATTTGATGCTGTGTGTGCATGGCAACCTTCGGTGGCTCTTCATCATAGTTAGCACACATAAAGAATCTTCTTCCGAAGGTGTACGACATCTCTCTTGACTCCATTAGTTTGCACGGATCTTGGCACCAGCAAAGGGGAACCTCGACTTCGTTCGGCACATCGACAGTCAACTTCTCCTTCGGCATGTCGTCTGAACCAGATGAAGTCATTCCTACCATTTTGCAATATGAGCATAGTTACTACATCCAGGAAAGTAAAAAAAAATTATGCAAATATTTACCTCACATGAGCCCCGCTGCCGAGATCCATCTTCCGCCTTGCCTCCAAAACCCTAATGTCCTCTCTCTCCCCTCACTCCCGAACCCTTAGCCCCTCTCATCTCTATCCACTTTCATGGTCTATTCTGTTCGTTGGTAGGTGGGAGGCAGAGAGAGGTCTGGGGGTGAATAAATAGGACAGCTGGGACACATATCGGCTGTGCATTGGCCAAGTTCTGAGAAGCCTAGGCCAGCAAGCCTCACAGAGGGCCAAGTCGGCCAGCAGCCAGCCGATTCAGGGCATGTCGGCCACTGGCTGGGCGACTAGGCCAAGTTGGCTAACTGCTGGCCGACTTGTGCCTGGCGCCAAAATCAGTTGGGCTCAGTCGGCCAGCGCGCTGTCGACTTGCTCTTTTCAGCCGATTGTTTTCTTCTCAGCTTTTTGATTGCCGATTTGTTCATTTCGCAAGTGGACAGCCAACCAAGCCTCATTTTGAAATTTTTTGATTACGTGTTCTACTTTTGTGATTTATGGGAAAAATAATATTTTAAAAAAAATTTATACTGTCCATCTTCATTTGATGGATCGCAAGCTTCCAAGCTCATATCTTCTCTAATGCATATCTTGAAACTTACTTTCTCATCTTGAAGATCATTGTCTTGATGTCATCCTCTGATGGACTCAATGAGCTTGACTCTTCATTGTATGCCCATGAATAGTTCCTAACCCTCACGCACACTCTCGCACATAGAGATATCATCGGTTAGTTCATATGAGGCAATACATAAATTTGCTCACCATAGTTACTTGATCATACTATCTCAAGTGACATATTTCTTTTGCTCATGTGTTGACCGAGTCCAAAGTCCACTTCTTGGACTTGTATCTTGACCAACCTCTTTTCTTTAATATCTCTATGCATGTCTTTGACTTGACAATATTCTTCTCAAATCCCTCTAATACTCTTCATGCATCACCATGACCACTTGTCTACATAATCTCAAGTGGTATGCTCTTCATGCTCATGTGTTGACCATATTCAATTACCTTGTCTTCCTCTTGAGCTTTGGCATCTTGATACATATCTTTGATTTACGACATTTTTCCTGAATCCATCCAATGTTCTTCATGAATCACCTATAAACATAACTTCATATCCAATCTCACAGAAAACATTAGTCTATAAGTATTGTCATCAATTATCAAAACCACACCTAGGGGCTAAATGAACTCTCAAATGCTTTTACTAAGATACTTGAGAAAGTTGTTTCTCATCAGTTAATTAGGGTTTGTTGCCCCAGGTAATTTCAGGTGGTGTCATCAGCCTTCAATATGTTGATGGTGCCATTATTTTACTTGATAATAGCATTGAGATGGCTAGAAATATTAAATGGATCCTTACTTGTTTTGAACAAATGTCTGGGATGAGGATTAACTGTCATAAGAGTGACTTGTTATCTATTAATCTAGATGGTACATGTGCTCAAATGTTTGCTCAAATTTTTGGTTGTAAGCTGGGTTACTTTCCTTTTAAGTATCTTGGGGTACCACTGTTGGAAATATGCCCTAGAGGCAATAATAAAGTTGTTATTATTCTATTTTCATGTTCATAATTAAGTTTATGTTCTATGCTAGAATTGCATTGGTTCTTGAATATGAGATTCAGAGAAAAACCTAATTGCATGTGTGGAATAATAAACACCATTCAGATCCCTAGTCAGGCCTCTGGACTAAGCTCATGTATTGTTGATGATCTTGTTTTCCTGATCATGGGCATTGTTAATGTAACAAGGATGCAGGCAATAATGGGAACACATTGTTAGGGTAACAATGGTGTTGGATAGACCCCCTTATGAGATACTGCGAGATCACTTCGTCAATATGTTGTCAGTATCTTCTCATGATGTGTTAACGTTTACTTGCGTTCTTAGACCATGAGAATATCATAGACCCGGATACCGGATGGTTGCTTTGGGGTCATCAAACGTTACTCCGTAACTGGGTAATTATAAAGGTGACTTCCAGGTACACCAGAAAGTATATCGTGGTTCTAGATATGTCAAGACTGGGATTTGTCCATCCGGCGATGGAGAGATACACTCTGGGCCCACTCGGTATTACGGTGTCCAGCATCGCCTGGCCAGGTATTGTGACTAAAAGGTTAGTCACGGGGATACCGGAATACGGAAACGAGAAAAGAGTACAAACCGGTAACGAGGATAACTAGGTATGGTGATCAAGGAGTTGATCACAGGGATACCGTCAAAGTCTCGCCTCGGGTTGTGTAACGTATCATGAGGCAAAAGGAATTGTATGCGACAATACAAGGTTCGCTCGATAAAGATCTTCGATGATATGTGGGAGTCGTTATAGGTGTCCAGATCCCGCTGACGATTATTGACCGGAAGGTGTCCCGGACATATCCACATATATTCGAACCTATAGGGTCACACGCTTAACGTTTTAGCGACATTTAGGAATGCTACGATTTATGGAGAACGAGAGAGAAGGGTTCCAAAAGTGTTTCGGATGATCTCGAAAGTGTTCCGGGAGGTCCCGGATGGTTCCGGTGATGTCCAAAAGTGTTCCGGAAAGTATTGGAAGGTTCTAGAAGGTTCTGGAAGGTTCTAGAAGGTTCTAGAAATTCTAGAAGGTTCTGGAAGGTTCTAGAAATTCTAGAAGGTTCTAGAAGGTTCTAGTGGAGTTGGACTCCAACTTCAACAGGGTGTCCCTGCTGGAGTAGGACTCCACCTGCCTAGGGAGAGCTGCCCCAACCCCTATAAATAGAGGGGCAGGGCACCTCAAAGAGCATCCAGGCAACCCCTGAAGCAGCCCTAAACCCTAGGCCGGCCATCTTTAGATTGGCCACAGCCTTCTTTTCCTCTCTCTTCTAGATTGGATCTAGTACAGCTGCCGGCGCGCTGCTGCTTCTCCTTCTCGTAGATCCCCGCAGTTCTTGTGTGCTGGTCCACACATTACTGCAGTGTCGCTGATCCGGTACGCGTGGATACCTCAGAGACGTCGTATACTTCGGCGTTCGATCGGGCGAACTATTCGCGAGGAGATCGCTCTCGCGGCTGGGAGGTATAACCTAGCTGCGGGAGTCTGCGGACTTCATCGACATCGGTCAACTTCTCCGCTGCATTGACGTGATCGTCGAAGGTATGATCTCGTTGTCTGCACCTCGATAGTGATCTTGGGGTGGATTGTGCGCGGTAAATTTTTGTTTTGCGTAGCACGTTCCCCAACAACCCCTTCATTTTTCTAAACTTAAAAATGAGGATCTACAACCTGTGGTACATAAAGTGATTTAAAGTATCTCCAGTTGGAAAGGCAAGTTGCTTTCTTATGGATGTAGACTTTTCTTGCTTAGAGCTTGTATTGCTAGTATTCCTATGTATTTACTTTCTATCCTTAAATTTCCCTAATGGGCTATTAAGGCTATTAATACTCGAATGGCTCAATTCTTCTAGGATAATACTACTGATAATCATAGGTATCATTTGGCCAACTGGGATTTTGGTTGTCAAAAACAAAGCTTTGGAGGGATGGGTATTTAGAACCTTAGAGACTTTAATCTTTGTTTATTAGCTTCTTGGGTAAAGAGGTATCTTAAAGTTGATTGTGGATCACAAGTAGAAAACCTCTAACCCCAATCTCCTTTGGTCTAAATCTAACCACTATTTGCCTTTTTGCAAAGGTGCAATGTGCGCTGCCAATGCAGCTAGAGTTGGGTATAGGTGGAAAGTTGGTGGTGGAAAGAAGGTGAAATTTTGTGAAGATATTTGGTTTGGTCACTGTAGTTTAGCTATCGTTTATTGAGATTTGTATGTGATTGTCAATGAGCACCATAGTACTATTGCAAATGTTTGGGATGGTTTAGATTTGAAAATGACTTTCAGGAGGTCTATGGATCAGGTTTGGCTGGATAGGTGGCATGACCTTGTTCTTCTCACTAGTAGTGTTACCATTACTGAGGAGGAAGATTCCCCTATATGGATGTTTCACCTATCTGGTGTTTATTCTGTTAAGTCCTTTTATGGGATTGTGAATAATGAAGAAGTATTTCCAATCCAAACTCCAGCTATCCGAAAAATATATCTCCCTCCTAGAATACACATTTTTCTGTGGTTGTTATCTCACAATAAGCTCTTAACTAGAAACCATTTAGACAAGAGGAGACCTGTCAATGATAAAACTCGTCTATTTTTCTCTGAGTTGGAGTCTATTCATTTATCTTTTGTTGTATTGTTGCTCAACAAACGTGGTTAGTTATCTCAGAGATATTTGAAAGGCCTTTAGGGTCAGAATTTGAATCCAGAGGCCCATGGTGGGTCAGTAATAACAAAAATTCTTTGCTGAATATTGTTTCCGCTGCTGCCTTATGGAGTATCTGGTCTCTTTGGGAACGACATTTGTTTTCAGGGAAGAGTTTGGCCCGGAATGAAGGAGGTTTAGAGGAAGATGATTGTTCATCTGAAGCACTAGAAATTATTTGCAAGGACTCTCAATCAAGTCTACTGGACAGAAAAATTATGTTACTAGAAAGAACAAGGGGGGAGCTTCTGAGGAACGCATGGACAAGCTGAAGATGATCAAGTTGGGATTCGTGCCTTTTGACGATTTGATCCTGCATCTCCCACCGTCGAAACTGAAGCTAGCACCTAATCAATCTGCTGCCTATGATCACCTGATTCAGGCTTCTATGTCACATTAGCTTCCGTGTAATAGCATGAGTTTATCTTGAGTTGCTTTGCTTTCGAGTTTTCCTATTCTTATCCCTGACTCAGTATGTAGCTGAGTCCGAAAGCTACATCTGTAAACTCCACTGTTTTGGTTTCAGTTAGGCCTTGTTTGGATAGGTCGGGATAGGCAGGGATTGCGGCCCAATCCACGTGGAAAATCCTGACCGGGCTACAATCCGTGATCTGGCCCATTTGGCTGTTTGGTTTTTGGGCTCATTCGAGAAAAGCACATCCAACCAGTCTGCTACGGGCCGTTACCTCAGGACTAAGATACATCTCCTGCCCCCTGTGGAAATTCCCAAGTAGAGCTGGCCATCTGGGCCGTGCCAAAAAGGCCGGCCCACGGGCACGGTTTTTTGGCCCGGCACGGGCCCGGCACGGCACGGGAATAAAAGGGCCGGGCCGGCCTTCGGCCCGCCACGGAACAGGGTCAATCCCCGAGGCGAGGCCTTAAGGCCAGGCACGGCCCGGCCTTTTTATTCGCGGGCCGGCCCGGCACGGCCCGGCACGGCCCGGCGCGGCACGCGGCCCGTCCGGCACGCGCGGGGGAGCGGGGCGGCCGGCCGGCACGCGGCGGCCCGCGCGGGGGAGCGGGGCGGCACGCGGCGGCCCGGGACGCGGCGGCCCGCGCGGGGGAGCGGGGCGGCAGGCGGCACGCGGCGGCCCGGCACGCGGTGGCCCGCGCGGGGGAGCGGGGGGGCAGGCCGGCCCGCGGCGGCCCGTCCGGCACGCGGCGGCCCGCGCGGGGGAGCGGGGTGGCAGCAAGGCCGGCGGCGGCCCGTGGCGGCCCGCGGGTTTGAAATTTGAATTTTTGGCCTTTTTAACACTGTTTTAGCCTTTTTAGCACTGTTTTGGCCCTTTTAATTTGAAATTTGAATTTCGGAGGGGTAAAATGGTCCGAATTTTTTAAATTTTTGCTATAAATAGGGCTGCCCTCCCCCTCATCTCCCACACTCAAACACCGCATCTCATCTCTCATTCACCAATCTTCTCATGGGTGATCTCAACCAGTTCCATTCTTTCGACCCACAAGATTTCGGGATTGAGATACCCGACATCGATCTACACAGTTTTTCTCATATCCCCCAGTCGCAACCTCCTCATACAGAATCTCATTCTGGTAGTGCCAGCACTGCGGCCACTGGCTCCACCACCGGTGCAAAAAGGTTTCGTCGCCAGACCTCAAGTGTGTGGCAAGAGTTCGATCAAGAACCATATGAGGTGGATGGTGTTCAGAGGTGGAAGGCTGTCTGCAAAAGATGCAAGAGGGAGCTGACCGGGGAGTCCGGAAAAGGAACCGGCCACCTGAAGAGGCACATCGAGAGCCACTTGAAGAAGGAGGGTGAGAGGGCGGGGAGACAGACCCAGCTCCAATACAACCCCGACGGTTCGGTAAGTCAGTGGGACTATGATCCTGAAAAAGCTCGAGAAGCTCTTTGTCGTTTAATTGCTGCTAATGATTTACCATTAAGTTTTGGTGAGTCTCCCGCTTTTTCCGAATATATTCAAACTGCTCATAATCCTAGATTCGTTCCAGTTTCTAGACAAACTACAACTAGGGATATGAAAAAGTTATGCAAAACTGGTCTTCAGAAAATAAAAGAAGACTTTACTACATGCACTTTTTCTGTTTCCTTAACATCTGATATCTGGAGTGGTCGGGCTAAAGAAGACTACCTTAGTGTGGTTGCTCATTATGTTAACGAAAATTGGCAACTAGAAAAAAGAATCATAGGATTCGAATTAATTGACGTATCACATACTGGTGAAAACATTGCTGGTTCTATAGTTAAAGTTGTGCAAGATTTTGGTCTCACGAACAAGATCTTTGCAATAACTTTGGATAATGCTGCATCAAATACTAGTGCAATGAGTATCCTCACTCCTTTGTTTAACTCTTATGCTGCATCTTTTTTACTGCATCAACGTTGTGCTTGCCATATAATTAATCTTATTGCTAAATGTGCTTTAAAGAGATTGGCTGCATACATTGACAATTTGCGAACTGCAATTTCTTTTATGAATGCTTCTAATACACGAATTGCAAGCTACAAGAGGTACTGCATTGCTACAGGAGTACGTCCTCGTAAGTTTGGTTTAGACATGCCTATTAGATGGAACTCCACATATATGATGCTTAAGCATCTTATTCCACATAAAGATTGTTTTTCTGTCTTTATTAATTCAAATTACCCTACTGCCAATGATGGATCAACCCTACTCACCCCTAATGATTGGCATGTTGCTGAAGTATTGCTAAGTTTTTTGGAGCTTCTTTACGATTCAACCGTTGCTTTGTCTGGGGTTTATTATCCCACATCTCCTTTAATGGTGCATCATATTTTAGAAATTGCTACTCACATGAAAGCATACGAAAGTGATTTGCTGTTACGTGATGCTATTGTTGCCATGAAAAGCAAATATTTGAAATATTGGAAAGAAATTCCAATGTTGTATGCATTTGCATTTATTTTAGATCCTAGGGCTAAACTTGCAGGGTTTGGTAATGTTCTCTCACTCTTAAGTGATGCCGTAAATGTAGATTATTCTGCTTATTTCACTAATGTTCGTGATAAGCTTTCTGAAATTTACGGTAAGTACAATGAAAAGTATGCCGGAGTTCGGCTGCAACGACCTCCACCAGCACCAACGGCTGGAAAGAAGAAAGGAGCGTGGGGAAAGATATTTGGTTCCTCCTCCTCTTCCTCGAGCTCTTCGGCAACAACAACAGCAACAGCACCGTGCGTAGTGACTGGTGGCGGGGAGTTAGCGACGTACCTCAACAGCGACAAAATCAGCTATCAGGAATAGACTGATGATGACTTCAACATATTGCAGTGGTGGCATGACCACAAGCTTACATATCCGGTGCTTTCCATATTAGCACGAGATGTGTTAACGGTACCCGTCTCAACGGTATCATCGGAGTCTGCTTTCAGTCTAGCTGGAAGAATACTTGACGAGAGAAGAACCAGTCTCACAAGTGATACGGTGAGGACACTAATGACCGTGAAAGATGCGGAAACTAGCCAGACGGAGAGCCCAACACACTGCGGATAACACAGATCTGTCATGCACGTTCGAAAATCTTTATCTAGACGATGAACAATCAGAAGAATAGTTGTAATCTTATAATTTTTTTTCTTTTGTAATTTTCTTTTCCGAGCAAGTAGCTTTGTACTCTTTTTCCTTACCAGGGTTTATCTCCAAGGGGAGTTTACCTGGAAGGTTTTAATGAGGCAGCTATGGCAGCTACTAATAAAGTTCAATATTATCCATATGACACTTTGACTCTTTTACATTTTTCTGTATTTTTTTCTTAATTTTTTAGATTTTTTAGATTTTTTCTGTATTTTTTTAAATTTTTTAGATTTTTCTGTATTTTTTTTAAAATTTTTTAGATTTTTCTGTATTTTTTTCTTAATTTTTTAGATTTTTTAGATTTTTCTATATTTTTTCTTAATTTTTAGATTTTTCTGTATTTTTTTCTTAATTTTTTTGATTTTTATGTATTTTTTCTTAATTTTTTATATTTTCTGAATTTTAAAATGTTAAAGGCCCGGAAGGCCGAATGGAACGCGGGCCGGCCCGCACCCGTGCCGTGCCGGGCCGGCCTTTTTAGGTCACGTGCCGGGCCGATCCTCCAGCCCAGGCCTTTGGGCCGGCACGGCACGGCCCTTTTATAAAAGGGCCTACACGGGCCGGGCCGTGCCAGGTCTTTTTATATATGGGCCGTGCCATGCCGTGCCGGGCCGGCCCATGTGGCCAGCTCTATTCCCAAGCGACCAGGGCGACGCGATGCGATCCGTTCCTCCCGACGGCACCGCCGTCCTCTCCTACCCGGCTGCGTTCTTCTCCAACGATGGCATTCTCCCCGGTAAGCTCCTCCATCTCCTCTCCCTTCCCCTCTCCTCCCCGCTTGCTTGTCCACCGTTGCTTCCTTGGCGAACCGTCGACGCAGTAGACGAAGTGATTGTGCACGTGTTCGGTAGGAGATGGATTCGAGGAGTTGCTGAACACGCCGTTGCTCCTGGGTGAAGGCAGATCCAGCGAAGGAGTCGCTGAACTCGAGCCAACCGCAAGCCCGTGCGATCCGTCCGTGGAGGTGCGGCTGTTGCGGCGGAGCACCGGCCTGGCGCGGTCTTCCAATTGGGCCTGAGGGGCACGCGCCATGACCGCCTTCAAATAGTACTAGCAGGAAGATCTAGTCTACCCCGATGTTCTTGGCTACAGCCAAGCTGCCCGCGAATTACACAAGAGGCGGCATAAACTGTGGTCGATCTGTTTTTCGTTCGTCTCTCGGTCTCTGCTTGGCATCAACTTGCTTGACCGCTGTTCGTACTTGATTACCCGGCGCCTAGCTTTCTTCCGCAGTTTAGTGTTGTTTTATGCGGTCGGATCCGATTGATTCCGTGCCTGCTTATTGCAAGCTTAATCTAATTACGCAACGATTCCGACCCTTTTGTCGGATTTTTTGCGTCTGCTTTGTTCAAGGCGAACTGCATGCATTTTTCTAGTTTAGTTAATTTGATCTCGCGATTTAACAACAGTAGTTGGTTATCTGGTGTAATCCATTTGGGGAAGTGGGGGGATATATAAACCGTAAACACTGTTTAATCTGTCCCAGTTTTTCAATGGTGAGGGGAACAAATTTGTGCGATTAAACTACCACTCCACCAACTAGTATTTCATGAGGCTAGCAATATCATCTGATTCCGCCTATTCTTGTTTTGAGAAGCGCATTTTTTATTTTGATTCCCTTTTCAACAGCATACAATCGATTTGTAGTGTTTGTGTACTAGTACCAGAAAACAGACGAACTAGAGCTACGAGTACATTTTTGCTGTGTCCCTGTTAAACTCTGAAGTGAATTATGCCATTGACATAGCTTTTAGACAGTTAATTGTTTTTGTTAATGAATAATTGATCAACACCATTACAGTCACACTCTGTTTAATTAGTTGAATAATTGGTCCCAACTTTCTCTTGGTTTCGTTAGTCCCCCACTATATTGTGCTAGTGCATGTACTACCATTCGGAGCGAACAGATGATCAATGGTAAGCTTCCATGATAACTGCACCCTCATTCTATGCACTTACCAGAACTCAGGCCTCCCTAGATTCCATTGCACTGTATTGTACTAAACAAAAACTCATAGTTAACAAACAAAACATGTTGTCTTGAATTCTTAACAAAGAAAATAGAGTCGGTCCTTTGCAGCCTGCTTAAACTATGAGAAAGCAACTGATTATAGAAAGTGCTTTAGTTAGATAGATATCCATGGTTTGGGAGGACAAGATCTCTGTTTGATAGGCAACTGAACTTCCATCTGAACAGTGCTTGCAAGGGTGCTTGCAAGTGTATGTCTTTAAAATTTCTATAGTACTTCTACGTTCTAAATTAAACTAATAATGAATGGTAACTGCTTGGTTGTTTCTGAATCTAGCTTCGAAATTGTTATTGACTAACGTTGTGGTGTCTTCTTAATTACTCCATATGATAAATTACAGAGAAAATTAGCTCTCTGCCACTGGAAAAAGCTAGTAGAGACAAAAATATCTTCAATGTATAGCTGTAAATTTGTTCTAATTAGCTAGCTAACTGATGCAACTGAACTGTAACTGTGGTGATCGATGCTAGTGGAATTAATCGTACCCTGACACTACCCTGACCCTGGGGAGCAAAATGGCATCTCCATTTGAAGACTAAAAAACTCCCCTCACACTTTTTTGCAGGACCTAAGCTTTCTTCTTGCATAGATTCTCCTGATCCTGTCTTCGTTTCCAAGTATTCCAGGGGCATTGGTAGAGCTGTTATCGGCCCAGTCGTGATGAAGAACTTGTAGTTGGTGGTTCGTGTTCCATACCAACGCTGGTTCATCAGAAGATTTGGATCCAGCGATGATGAAGGGTTGTAAACTCTGATCGTTGCAAACAGTACAAAGCTTTCCCTTGTTTACATATACCAAGTTTGGCCGAGAAAAAAAATCGGCACTTCGCAGTTTGAGAATTCAGATGGCTGGGAAACTTGTGCTGGTGTCCATCCAGTCCTGGCATTTCTGGTCTTTCGACGTGGTTTCATCTTGTACACACCGTTTTTTAAAGCTATCTTGTATACATCATTTTATTGCAAGACTGTCCATTTCATTTGGTAAACTAATGGTTGGCAGAACTGCTAACCTTGTGATTACTATTTACAATCAGTTAGACATCTCAGCCCTTTGTCAAGCGACATTTGTGATTACTTTCCCTACCAATCCAAGCAAGCTCCCAAATACCCAAACAAAACTACAATGCTGTGAGGGGGCTGGATTGCGAAGAAACTAGTTCCACTAAAGGATTGGATGAAGAGAAAGGGATCAACCTAATCTACTAGGGGAACTAATTCCCACCTCCCAAGCAAGCCCTTAATGGGACCGGGAGGCATTCCCTATCTTTCTAAAAGAAAATAGTATCGCCACGACATAGCTAGAGGGGCAAGGTGCAGCTGGGTGAGGTGGGCATCAAGCTGGCAGTAAGAAATGGAGAGATAACGCAGCCTAGAAATACTCCCTCTGTCTAAGAATGTAAGGCATATTTTAATTCGTTAAGACAAGCCTTTGACCAATAATTACTCTATTAATATGCAGTTTACGTGATGCAAAATTATAATCATAAGGAAGTACTTTTGAGGAGGAATCTAATGATATCAATTTTATGTCACATAAATCGCATATGAATAGAGTAATTATTGGTCAAAGTCTTGTCTTAACCAATTGAAATACGCCTTACATTCTTGGACGGAGGGAGTAACACTTATCCCCCACGGAACAAACTATCAAGCATGCATGTCGGCTGAACAGAAGCGTGTGTAGCTGCCCTAGATAAGTAACGTGTGAAAATAGGAGAGGTGGTAGCAATTTGTTCGAGGATGGAATTAAGAGAAATGCTACAGGTCAGCATGCTGATTGAGCAACTCCATTCTCCTAGTATCTGATCATTGATTCTCACACCACTCATCTAACAATCCATCTTTTTCTATAAAATGCCTCAACCAAGTTAGGGTTCCGTGTTTCCCCTCCCCAACCCCCATCAAACAATCTGATCTGGACTATGCAGTGCATAGATGGCCACCTCCTCGTCTCCCTTCACCTGCCGGCAACCGGCTTCCCCACCTCCCTCGATGACCTTGTCATCAACATCTGACGGTGACCTCCACACTGCCGGCAATGTGCCTCGCCGTCCTCTATGCTATCATCGACGTCTTTGTGGACGGGGCGCCGGCAAAGGCACGGGCACCGAATGAAGACGGCGAAGATGCTGCCACCGGTACAAGCTGCTACGTCATGTCGATGGCGGCGAGCGGCTCCATGGCGCCATGGCAGGATGGTGGCGCGATGCTGGCTGCATCGTCACGCCAACGGCGCAGCCAGAGGAAGAGGAAGTATCATGGATAAAGAGCAAGAGGAAGCGCCGCAGAGAAGAGCAAGAGGAAGCGTGATGCCGACAAAGAGGAAGCGACGCGGACGCCCGTCAACGGCCACGCTGCCGTGGTGGTTCTTCTTCCTGGTGCCGCATGACCTGGCCGCCATGTTCATGGTGCGTGTCGCGGAAAACAAACTATTGTTGTGTAGGAAAAAAAACTATTCCTAAGATTAGATGTTTCTATCAGCACGTAGATTGTTTCCATTGTACAATGACGTTGATGTTGTATTGGTTCAACAAGCTTGTTGCACATGTTTTAACTATATGTTTTTGTATCACGACAATATTGTTTCCACGGATGTCCGTTCTGGCCAATCTAACCATATATTGAACCAACTAAATCTAGAATTTATTTCCTAAAATTACGGGATTGGTTTCCTTAAAAATCGGATCTATATCGTGTGTTGCATGTTGTTACATTGGTTCAACAAGTTTGTTCCATATGTTTTGACTATATGTTTTTGTATTATGACAATAATGTTCCATGGACATCCGATCTGGCCAATCCAACCCTCCATTGAACCAACTAAATTTGGAGTTTGTTTCCTAAAATTCCGGGATTGATTTCCTTAAAAATCAGATCTACGTTGTATGCTGCATGCACGTTGTTGTTCCATTGGTTCAACAAGTTTTGTTGCATATGTTTTAACTATATGTTTTCATATCATGACAAAAATGTTTCCATGAACGTCTGATCTAGCCAATCCAGCCGTCTATTGAATCAACATCTGACGGCCACGAAGTATGCCTACAGATGCCTAATATAAATATGCCGATTTGTAGCAGCCATCTAGAATTAAATATAGGAAAATGCTACGGATCGGCTTGTTGATCCCTCTTCTACATCCTCCTAGCATCTAGTCATTCACCCCTCCACCATTCATCCAACCATCAAACCCCTCCTATAAAATCCCCTAGCCAACAATTAGGGTTCCTTCTCTCCCCATCTCCCATTCTCGACATGTCCCCGCTGTCCTCCTTGTCGTCGCCACTGCCATCCTCCACGTCGTCTACAGATCAGCACTGCACCACCGCCGTCCTCCGCGTCGTCCACAAACTGGCACCTCGCCACCGCTATCCTCTTCGTCGTGCCCCCACCATCCTCCGCCTCCGCCTCATCCGTGCCGTGCCAACCACCGCTCCCGGACACCTCGTTGTTCGCCGCGGCACAGGCCACCACCGACGGCGAGAGAAGCTCCTACAGCGTTGCCACCAACAGCAACAACGACAAGGATGTGCTTCCCGCCGACGAGAATGTGCACCCCAACGATGTGATGGCGCTCCAGCTCCTCGGCATGGCTGGGCATGGTCTCCGTCATCCTCGCCAAGGAGAACTCCTCCATGTTGTATCGCCGGCGCTGCCAGATCCGCCGGACAATGATGGAAACAAATTATTGTTGCATATGAAATAAACTATTATTGTGTGGGAAACAAACTATTGTTGTGTAGGAACCAAAATAAACTATTCATAAAATTAGATGTTTCTATTATGTTTCCACGAATGTCTGATCTGGCCAATCCAACCATACGTCGAACCAATTAAATCCGGAGTTTGTTTCTGAAATTTCAGAATTTGTTTCCTCAAAAATCGGATCTACATCGTGTGCTACCGTGTGTTGCAGGTTATTGCATTAGTTCAACAAGTTTGTTGCATATGTTTTAACTATATATTTTTGTATTACGACAACAATGTTTCCATGGACATCCGATCTAGTCAATCCAACCCTTTATTGAACCAACTAAATTTGGAGTTTGTTTCCTAAAATTCCGGGATTTGTTTCCTTAAAATTCGGATCTACGTTATGTGTTGCATGCACATTGTTGTTGTATTGGTTCAACAAGTTTGTTGCATATGTTTTAATCATATTGTTTCTATCATGACAAAAATGTTTCCCACGGGCGTCCGATCTGACCAATCCAACTATCCATTGAACCAATATCTAACGGCCAAAGTATGCCTATAAATGTCTAATATAGGTATGCTAGTTTGTAACAGTCGCCTTAAATATATATGTTCAAGGAACGATGACGTGGTTGCATGCCAACCTGTCTCTATTAGTTATCTAGCTAAACACTTCCATCAACTTTTTATGCTTCGTGGATTATTAGTTACCATATATATGTATACATTTGCCACTTGAGTTAATCCACGTATATAACTTAGTCTAAGAATTCTATAATAAAGATAGGTGCTTTTTATGTTGTTTATAGCTGAACAATGATATTAGAGCCCTAGTCCATTATTCTTAGTTGTATTATTTTATTTATTCTTAACTTAGCTCATTTAGGGTTTCATTTTATAGTAATTTTACATGCATGTATGAGACGATGCCTCGGAAGGTTGGTTTTTCACCGTGGCTGGACCGCTGCTAGGAAGGCTGTGTTTTCACCAGCCATGTGCTGTTGCTGGTGCAGTATATGTCCATTTGACGGGAAGATGGTCGGGCATCCACCCAAGAGGTCCATGTACGTCACGCTTTGAAGGCCTGGCCCAGGTCAACATTTCTAAGCCCACAGCTCACTCGTAGCAAACACAGATCAATCTTTCCTTCCGGTTCTGCATTGCTGCTCTGCTCCGCACCGCACCGCAACGCAAACGCTTCAAGCAAGCGCCGCGAGGTGGTTCGCGCGGAGAAGTCCCCGCCAAGCAAAGTGCCGTGGAGGATTCAGCACCGCACCGCTCTGCCCCCTACAACGCTTCAAGCGAAAGCCTGTCACAAAACCGCACGTCCATCACATCGCATACGCCGTTCCCATTCCTTGCCGCCATCGACACTATATGGTCCATGCACAACGATGCCGAGTCGGTCGATCATCCGGGGTCACTGACACTCGTGCACGACACGGATGCGGCCAAAGAAGATGACGGCGCGTTGCGTTCTCCTGGTCGTCGGAGCGCTGCTTGCCTCCGCCGCCGCCGCCGAGTATGTCCGTCCTCCACCGGGCCGGGTCATCCTCACGGAGCACACCAAACCCGCCTCCCACCCTCAGCAGGTACGCATATCACGGTGCGGTGATCTGCAATGCAAACTTATTTCTGTGCACCTGGTGCCCGGGCAAATTAAAGTGATTGGCATCTGTGTGCTAGGTCCATGTATCGGTTGTCGGGGCGAACCATGTGAGGGTGTCATGGATCACTGACGACAAGCACGGGCAGTCTGCGGTGGCGTACGGCAGGGCCTCCGGGAACTATACCGCGTCGGCCACCGGCGACCACACCTCGTACCGCTACTTCCTCTACTCCTCCGGCAAGATCCACCACGTCAAGATCGGGCCGCTGGATCCCGGCACGGTGTACTACTACCGGTGCGGCATGGTCGGCGACGAGTTCACCCTAAAGACCCCGCCTGCCGCTCTGCCCATCGAGCTCGCCCTCGCAGGTACGAAATCCATTGGAAATTGGATGCGTTGCACGCTGCCCCGGCGGTCCGATCTCAAAAAAACCAATGGTCCAAATTGCAGGGGACCTCGGGCAGACCGAATGGACGGCGTCGACGCTGGCCCACGTGAGCAAGTCGGACTACGACGTGCTGCTGGTGCCCGGCGACCTTTCCTACGCCGACACCCAGCAGCCGCTGTGGGACTCGTTCGGTCGGTTCGTGCAGAAGCACGCGAGCCGGCGGCCGTGGATGGTCACCGAGGGGAACCACGAGGTGGAGGCCGCGATGGCGCTCCCGGGCTCGCCGAGCCCGTTCGCCGCCTACACCGCGCGGTGGCGCATGCCGTACGAGGAGAGCGGCTCGGCATCGGGCCTCTACTACTCCTTCGACGCGGCCGGGGGCGCCGTGCACGTCGTCATGCTGGGATCCTACGCCGACTACAACTCGACCTCGGACCAGTACAGGTGGCTGGCGCGCGACCTCGCCGGGGTCGACCGGCGCGCGACCCCGTGGCTCGTCGTGCTGCTGCACGCCCCGTGGTACAACACGAACGCGGCGCACCAGGGCGAGGGCGAGGCCATGAGGAAGGCCATGGAGCGCCTCCTCTACAAGGCCCGCGTCGACGTCGTCTTCACCGGCCATGTCCACGCCTACGAACGCTTCGTAAGTTGTTCAATCTTGTCTCGGACTGAATGATTATTCAGTTAAGTGTGTGACAAGATGAGCTTGATGTACACGCTCGTCTTGATCTCTTGACATGTTGTTGCAGACAAGGGTATATAAGAATGAGGCGAACCCCTGTGGGCCGGTGCACATTACCATTGGCGACGGCGGCAACAGAGAAGGGCTCGCGTTTGAGTAAGCTATGTTACATTTTAAGATGCCTTGATTTAAAATGTGTTTCAATCGCAGTGATATGTCGAGAGCGGATTTTCTACCGTGCACGCTATATGAAGTAGCAGAATCCACCGTTCATTGTGACTTAGGGATCTGTGCACGTTTAATGAGGATAATTTCTGTATTCTTCAGCTATAGAGTATACACGGTACTTATACAGACTATTTTTATTCCCCGTCGCTTTCTCTCTCGTACGCTCCATGCCTCCATCTTCCTCGTTGCTCCTCCTCTGCGACGGGGCGGAGGTCCGGGGAGGGCAGCCACCGAGGCGAGCGAAGGGGCCGCGGGACGGCGGGGCCGGGGAAGAAGGCTTCGGCCGGTTCCTCGTTGCTCCTCCTCTGCGACGGGGCGGAGGTCCGGGGAGGGCAGCGACCGAGGCGAGCGAAGGGGCCGCGGGACGGCGGGGCCGGGGAAGAAGGCTTCGGCCGGGTGGAGCGGCGAGCTCGGTGAGGCGGCGACGGCAAGCTACCGAGAGAAGAGAGACACGGGGAGAGAGGAGAATGGGAGAGGCGGCCGGCCGGGGTGGTGTATAGCGGAGAGGAGAGCGGCGCCCGGACCGAACCAGCTGGTGGCGGGGAGAGACCCGGGAGCTCGCCACGCAAGCTGCTCGGTGGCAGCTCCCGGTGGCGGCGGCGGGTGGATGACAGGGAGGTGGCGTGGGGAGAGGATAGAGATGGGGAGGGTGACGGGCTGGGCCGGTGTGGGGAGGAAAAAGAAAATGGGCCAAGAAAGGGAGGCCCATTCGGTAGGGGGGGGGATTTAGATTAGGATTTTTATTTTTGGTTTGTTTTTCTTTGGTAACTTTGCTCCATTTCAAACAGAGTTCAAATTCAGCTAAACTCCAATTTTCAAAATTTTAATCATGCCATGCAATGATGCACAAATACTAGGGATTATCTTTAGGGATGCACAAATGTTTGTTATGAGAAGATCTTCAAGATGAGATCAATATTGGATATATTATCTAAAAAATAATTTTTTATTTTGAAACTTGATGAAACCGATATGAAACCGACACGAAACTTGGCGATTTTTAGTATGGTTCTGATTTGTCATGTTTCATATAGTTTCATCATGTTTCATATGAGTTTCATCGTGTTTCATATGGGTTTCACTCTGGTTCGCTTTGGTTTCATCGTGTTTCATATGAGTTTCACTCTGGTTCACTTTGGTTTCATCATGTTTCATATAAGTTTCACTCTGGTTTGCTTTGGTTTCATCGTGTTTCATATGAGTTTTACTCTGGTTTACCCCAGTTTCATCATGTTTTATATGAGTTTCGCTATGATTCATTCTAGTTTCATCATGTGTTTCATTATGGGAACATTATGGGTGAAATTTCAATTTTGTTCCATGAGATTTCATTATAGTGTGCTAATACCTAGATGTGATATTTCCCAAAATTGATCCTTCTTCTTTCCCTAGCTTCTCCGACAATCCTTCTTCTCACTGAATCAGTTAGCAAATGATGAACTCACTAGCTGCTGTATATAAGATCGATCTTGCATAAGAGCAAGAGTCTAGAGCCATTGTGCTCACAGCCAGCATATTAAATCGTGTTTTCATCAAAGTTTTCATCATAATTGACCAAGTTCATGATACAACAATATGAAAAATACTCATTTCATTAAAATTGAATAATATGAAAAATACAACAATATGAAAAATACAACAATATGACATATTCTATCTCAGAGCAATTCATGGGAGTGTAAGAATAATTAACCATGGAAGGAACCGTTTGGGTAGTACATTGAGTCCAGATTCATGTTTTAAATGATCTGTGTGCAAACCTTAGTGTCAGCAAACTTAGCTCAGAAGCGGTAGATCTTGGAGTTTATAAGAAAGAAAAAAGGCAGTAGATCCGAGCTCGGATTGACCAACCAAAACAACCAAAACAAGCAGTAAATCCGAGCATGGAGTAATCATCATCCATGGTGACGTTCTTGGGCTGCAGGTCGAACACCTCGATAATCTGCACTAGCCTTGGCCTGCGTCATGCATCGCCATGCGGTTGAGCTGCGTCTTCGCTGCTGGAAGGGTCTGCTCCTGAACTACCCGAGAAGCTTCAGTACTCGACGCTACAAGAGTGCCAGCAATAGGGTTTAGGGGATCAAAATAAAATTCAACGAATTTTTCTGATCAAGAGCCACAGAAGATCAAAACAAAATTCAACGAATTTTTCTGATCAAGAGCCACAGAAGATCAACAAATTTTTTCCCCAATCCTTCTTCTCTCTTCACCCCTGCCGCCGTCCTTCTCTCTTCGCTACCTCCTTTCCCATCCGCCCCACCGCCGAGCTCCGCGCCGGCCTTCCCCATCCGCCCCACCGCCGAGCTCCGTCCCGGCCTTCCCCATCCGCCCCACCGCCGCTCCGAGCTCTCCGCCTCGCCGTGCCCCTCCACCGTCGCCAAGCTCCCTGCTGCTGCTGAGCGGGCCGTGTTCGTCGTCGCGGAGCTCCTCCGCCTCCAGCTTCACAGCAGCCGCGGGCGGCGGCGCTACCATGGTCGGCTCCGCCGCCTCCGCTTCACAGCAGCCGCGGGCGGCGGCGCTCAGGCAAATCGGGCGAGCGGCGGCGGCACCGCTCGGCTTGGGGCAGGCGCCGGGTGGGGAAACGACGCAGGAGGGGGCAGAGGTGGTGGTGGAGTCGGCCGGTGGCCTGGGCTCGCTGCGCCGGCGACCGGCGCCGGTGGCCGACGGAGTCTGGGTGGGGAGGGTGGCCAGCGGCGGTTGCGACTACCGCGCGCGCCACGGGAGGGGCGCGAGGAGGGGGGCTGTGGAGGTCAGAGGAGGAGGCTGACGGCAGCCTGCTGGCCGGCGATGGCCCCGTCGGCGGTGCCGGAGGGTGTTGAGGGTGGCGGCGTCGGGGGAGGCGCAGGGCGAGCGGATGAAGGCGGCGAGCAGGGCGGAGGCCGGATCTGGCGAGGAGCGTAGCGAGCAGGAAGAAGAGAGATGAGAGAATGAGAGTCACGGGAAAGATGAGAGATGGCAGAGAAAAGATGAGGAGAAAGGTAGATGGGACGTAACAGCTGGAGTGCGCAGAAAAGGCAACAATACGATCGAATACATGGAAACAATGAGAATACGGTACCAATCTTAAAGCACTTCAACGGTGGATTGTGCTACTTCATGTAGCGTGCACGCTAGAAAAGACTTTCGCGTGATATGTCCCTATAAGCAACATTTTGCTTTGCTTAACCCATTTTGTTTTGTGGTGGCCGTAGCTTTCAGAAGAACCACAAGCTGGCCCGGTTTTCGGTCATGAGGGAGGCGAGCTTCGGGCACGGCCGGCTGAGCGTGGTGAACGCGACCACGGCGCGCTGGGCGTGGCACCGCAACGACGACGCCGACTCCACCGTCCGCGACGAGCTCTGGCTGGAGAGCCTGGCCGCCAACGGCGCGTGCCGGCAGGGCAAACCCGCCGGTGATTCCTGGAACGATGAGTTGTAGACTTGTGGCGTTACGGATCTTGAACTTTTGTGCCCAAAAGCTGTCAATTCGTTGTGCGTAGGAGCACACCGACGCAAGTACGTTATCGATTCGCCATGGACCGGCGTTTCATTTCGCGATGCAAAATCTGCAAGGAAGCAGAGATCGTTTTTTCCCCGAACATTGCTTGGAACTTGCTAGTCGCGTTTTGCTTGTCAAGTCCCGGTTAACCTGGAATGCTTCCTGAACTGCTAAACAATGCATGACGTATCCCGTGCTTAAGCGGGCAGCGTTCTGGGTGTAACGACCGAAACCATTTCCGTGTGGAGTACCTTGCACGCTCTGCGTACCTTAACTTCATGTCCATTCTATCTCTAAAATGGTTGCCAGCAAGATATATATCATCAACGGCGCTTAAAGACGTTGCACTAGTTTTCAGTTTTTTGTTTGGCATAGCCGCACAGACTAGCTCGGATTGGTTACACACAAGAATGTCCCGATCTCTAAATTGGCAATGTATCGGGTAGTCTCGATGTGTCCTCCCCTGTCGCCGTCCAGCGTCCACCGCTGTGCCGTGCCACCACCGCGCGCACGATCTCCTGTAAATACATTTTTTAGATAAAAATAGTTAGACTCTCGGCCTTTACATCGACCAATGCATACAGTCTTATTTTATATTAAAAAGTGATTACAATATTTAGAAGTCCACATGGAAGAAGAAAAGGCACAGAACTGCTATATCACCAATCTTGTGCGGCAGCTTGTCGGCTTTGACGCGCTACGGGATTGCTGCGGGCGCCCGCTCCGTGCATCCCGCACACGCGCCTCTCTCTCCGGGCACCGGCGCGCATCGCGGAACGTGCCCCTGCACCGGCACGAGGGCGCACTCCACCCGCACGACCGAACCTGGGCCTACTCCCCGACGACGAGGAGGTCCCGCCCACCTCCGTGGATCCCTCGACGCCGCCTACGCCGGCGCCTCCGCAGGTAGAGGAGGAAGGCGAGGAGGCCGAGGAGCAGGACGAGGCTGCGGAGGCGGCGGCCGCGGCCTCGCCTTCTTCTTCTTGTCTCGCGCGGTGGCGTTGTCGGCGGCTTGAGAGGTTCATGGTGGCTAGGGCTCTGCCGAAGAAGCCGCGGTTGTTGGCGCTCGACCGGTGGTTCTCCCGCCATCGCTGCTCCTCCGCCACGGCAGCCTCCAAAGGGCAAAGGCATCCCCGGCATGGAGATGGAGTCATATTGTAGTACTTCTGTAGCTCCGCTGCGTTATGCTCTTGGAGCAAGGCCACGCAAGGAATATTGATCACGAGGAGCTAAATGGTGACCGGCGATGATGCAGAGTGGCGTGCAAAGGCGTCGGCGCAAAGGGCGCGAAACAGGACAGGACGGCAGCTACGTGGCGTTTGTTTCAAGACCCGGTTGGGAATCGCGATCCATCTCCAGACATTCAGGACCTCTCGTAAAAAAAATAGGTAGTTTCATTTATAGAACTGCGAACTACAGAAAGTTTTCTAAGTATTTATATACACTATGTTTTTATATAAAAAATTTACTCACTCTAACCTCTTAAAAGAATTATATCTTTTTAGTGATCAGTCAAATACCATTTCAGTTTTGTATGATTCAATATAATATGATGTTACAATTTTATGTTTTTCCTATTCATACGTTTTAAAAATCCTACGAATCAAAGAGGCCACTAGGTGGTAACTCAAACGGCCGTTTGTTTTAGGGTCAAGGATGGGTTAGAGGCTTAACCAATCAAACACCCTTCGGTTAAATGAGGTTAAGTTAATCTGGGAAAGCCATTTAACTCACTAACTCAAATTAAACTAACCCAAGGGTGAAATTAGACCTGGAGCAACTTGGGCTATAGCCCCAGGCCTAGCCCGATTACAAGTTATACCCTCCTATATACCTATCTATTATTGAAACAATAGGAAAAAACCACCATGTTCATTCATATAGATTAAAATATCTATACTATTGATCATCGTGGATCCAGATTATAATGGTGTGGATCAATCAGATTATTTGTAGAAATGCATAGTGCATACAACTCTTATTAGTTGGATAAAGACTATTACTTATTTATCTAAACTAAATTTTGGAATTAACTTTAAATATAAATTGCAGTTGGATTTATGTATTAAGTGGAGAAAGAACACAACTTTATTTCCTTAAATATACAATTAAGAATTAATATTAAATAAAAATTATTAATTAAATTTATATATTAAATTTAACCTAAAACTACAATACAAAATAAATGTTAAAATAAAAAATGCAAATTAGCACGTAGATTTATATTACGTAGAGAAAGAATACAACAATATTTGCCTAATAGCTAAATTTTGAAATTAATTTTAGATGAAAATTACCAGTTCGATTTATATGTGAAATTCAACCTAAAACTGAAATGCGGAATAAAACTGAAATAAAATTAGCAATTTTATTTCTATTTTGATAGCATGCAATATGTAGCGATGGAGAACCAATGTCAACGTAACAAGCATCAGACGTATCAACATGTATGAGCTACTTCTACTAATAGGCAAAGAGGAAATATATATTAGATGTATTAATATGCATGGATTTGATGGTACAGGAAAATAGGTCGATGAGAGTAGAACGGGGACGAGCGGAATTCGCTAGACAAGAAAATCACATCAAATATGTTATAAGTCGTTCCAACTATGATAAAAAAATATAAACCGATGCAAAACAACATGGGAACGATCAAAAAGGACAATCTATGATGAGCGAGTGAGAGAAAATGTTTTAGCAATTTTTGATAAATATACACTGATGAACACATTGTTGTCGAGGTTGTGTGGTAAGTCATGACATGATAACAAGGTAGCAAGGGATCATGTTTCAAAGGAGGTTTGTGAAACAAATAGATGATGGTCATGAGATGCGGCAAGGTGAGGTTGGCGGTGATACATCCCTAGAGAATGTTTTCGGGGAAGTAGAGCAGTTTGATTAGGAGGCGGTAAATGAACCACTGTGGTTTAGGTTATCGTGAATGAGCTTAATATCATGGCCATCCAAGTCACTCTAATGCATGTGAGTCTAAGAGCAGAAGCTGGACACAATGTCTGGACGCATAGGATGTCAGGTCGAGGAGTGGGCTCAAGGATGATGAGAATGTCTGATTTTCCGTTGCCATCGATGAGATGGACAATGGTAGAGGCAAGTAAGACGAGCATATGTAGAAGCCTTTGGAGGTATGATATTACACTAATAAATACAATACAACCACTGATGAGGCAAGTGGATGAAGATAATAAAAGGTTTAGGTAAGAGCCACTAATGTCTAGATTAATTTTTAGTGGAATACTCTTAAAAAATTATTGGCAAAAAGATACACACTTAGGGGTGAGGAGGAGTCAAATATGGAAGGCTAGAGATTGGTACAGAAGTCTATGGTTTTACATGGCATGCTGTGGACCTCGATGCGTCAATTCATTGTCAAACAATAATGTCCTTTCCATGCTACCTAATTGTGTATTGATACTAAAGAATGGAAGAGCGACTCAAAAGAGAGAGAAAACAACACACATGATTAAGTAAAATTTACTATTAAAAGAGTATTTTCAACTAAATTAAAGGCTAACAATCTAATACATTTAATGGGAAGATTTTACCAAACTCTAATCATATTTTCTCAAGATGTATTTTTAGCTACAATTTTTCTATACGTTGAATGGCATATCAAAGTTAATCATAGCGGGTAAAGAAATAAAATGATAGTTGAAGACGGATGACAAATAACTACAAAAAACAATACCAAATATGACAACATGTAATAAATCTAACTGCGCAAATATGCGGGTCACTTGGCTAGTTTTTTCAATTATTTCAGCCCACTGTTGCCTAGCCTAGTCTTTTAGGCTAGCCTACCTCCTTTCAGCCCCTTCTTTCTCCATTTCTCTAATTTTAGCCCTAGGCTTTAGGAAATCTCTGCTCCGCCTTGAACTAACCCAACTAAAAGGTATAATAACTTAACCATCACAATTAATTCTCTTAAATTATTCTTTGTTTTGCTAACCCAACTAACCCACCTAATCTAGCCGAACAATAATTTAGGTTGATCAAGTTAGTTGTCAAAAACAAAACGAGGTTAAATAAGCTAGATGTGTTAAAGTTAGCTAACCTAGTTAACTCCAAGCTAAACACAACCTGGTGTCCACAAGACAGAGATCAAAGAAGGGAAAATGTTAGGGTGCGCCTCGGTGCCTATGCCCCGGGTGAGTTCGCCCATCTATAAGTTTCGAAAACAATCTGTGAAGGTACATTATTTTCTGAAAAATTAGATCAAAAATATATCCATTCACATGCAGCACAAAACAAGCATCTATTTTAGACTCTTACTTTTTACACAACACAGATTCACGTATTTTTGGCTTAAATTTTATAGATTCACACTCCATCTGAACAGTGAATATCCATAACTTTTATTTCTATCTTTCCATAACCAAAGAATGAAAAGATTCATCGGGAGTTTCGGGTACAGAAGTGCGAGATTGCTCGTGGTGAATACATCGTTATTAGGTATACCTAGTCAAAGCCAAACCAATTTAGTAATTTCAATTCGAATTTCTCATAAATTTTAAAAAGCAAATCACAAACTTCATTGTTCAATATTTTTTTTGAGGGGATCATTGTTCAATATTTATTCGGAATCATGAAGGAAAAAGTAGCTAAGATTCGATCGACATGCATCTGAAGTTCTAACCAAGCCGATCCTATCCTAGCCTGGCACACCTGAGCAACGGCTTGGCTTCCCAACGTTGCCCCATACGACGATTAACACAACACATCACCAAGTGACTTATTCGGAAACCAAATATAGAACTACTACTAATAACGTAGCAGCAGCTAGCACGTAGACGTATAGGTACGTACGAAGCAAAAGCACTCTGCTCCACGCACGGGAGCTCCGCTTCACTTCTTGCAGACCAGCCGGCGCTTCCCTTGCCGCTGCCGCACATCGTGTCGGCCGGCTCGTCGATCATGTCGACCGTCCCGGCGCGGACGATGTCCTCTCCGGTGAAACGCGCCACCGCGCAGTCCGTCCCGAAGATGTCGGACACTTGGTACCTTCGGGTTGCGCCCATCACCAGGATCTTGGCGCCCATGTCGACCCCAACGCTTACGTAGTCCGGGCGGTAGGTCTGGCCGAGCACGCCGTGCACGTCGGCGCTGATGGAGTAGAACTTGAACGCCACATTGAGGTGCGCGAGGCTGTCGTCCGAGGTCAGCCGTAGCCGTGGACCCTCGAGTCCTCCTCGGTGACCGGCACCGCGTGGCGACGATCCGGAACCGCCCGTCAAGACGCACCACCACGCCGTTGGCCGCGCCGGTGCGGAAGACAGAGAGCGCGGGCGCGGAGGCCGGGCTCCAGCTGGCGGCTGGCGCGGCGTCGAGCTCGACGGGCGCTCCGTCGAAGGTGATCGCGAGGCGGTCGACGGCGTTGTTCACGTGACCGTCCTCTTGACACCGAGGTAGAGGCGGTGGCCGCCGAAGCGGATGCCGAGGGCCTGCACCCAGGTAAAGTCCCGTGCCGCCTGCACGTTGCGCTTGCCGATAAAGTGGGCGTTGATGTGCAGGTTGGAGTCCGAGAGCAGGCAAGAAGTCGGCGTCCCTACGGCCGTGTGGAACAGGAACTTGTTGCCGGTCGCCGCCGACGAAGCGCGGGTCGTAGCACTCCGTGCCGGTCAGATCACACACTTGTTCGATTCCAATTCACGCACAGCAACAAACGCACACAAACCGATCAAAACCTTCAAGCGCACAAGGAAAAATGCACACACTGATACGCATCGAATTTATGTGGTCTTACGGCAGACGAGCTTGCAGGTGGGGCAGTGCACGTAGCAGGTGTCGCGGCAGCCGCGGGGGCATTGGCGCGCCACGACGGTGCATTCGGGCTCCTGCTCCTGGCTGCTCTGGTTGTAGCAGCTCACCACGGTGGCTGCGCGCCGGGGCTCATGTAGATGGGGATCACGTTGGGGTCCGACATGATGGGGTCGTCCGGCTTGCCGCCCGGGCCCGTCGGCTGGGCGCCGACGACGGCGACGAGGAAAGCGCGCAGGCGAGCAGCGCCAGGACGGACGACAGCCATCTCAGCCGGTCTCTGGGTGATGTAGTAGGTAGCGTTGAGCTGATGCGACTGATGATGCGGTGGTGCAGGCGCGGAACGCCTTCTTATAGCCTGGAATAGGGATGCATTGCCTCTGACTAGACGAGTGTCGTCGGAACCACGCGTGGCTTTTCACCTTCAAGTCTCGGCAAGTCACTGCCCTCGATCGCTCGGCTCTCCGCCACATGAAACGATTCCATGCTTGCCATCCCGGTGAACGCCGGCGAGGGAGATGGATGGAGCGGTTGACGAAATCTGGGTGCTTGTTCTTGATCTTGGCGTCGGGTACCATGATCTCTACGTTATGGCAAACAGAATCTATTAGTGCTTGTTCTTTATCTTGCTTCAAGAAGTTGCTCCAAGCTAATTAGTGATTCGCTACATCTGAATCAATATTAGTCGCACAGATGGATGAAGCTGGCTTTGCAGCTTGGATATCCTACCCATACCAGCTTCTACAATATGATGATCCGGGTTGAGTGTATCAGCCAACTTACTCCACTGATAAAGAAAACAATCCAGACTGTCGTTAACTCTTGCACAAGAGAGGGAAAACTAGAAGATAGTTTCGTGGGTAATTCAAATGATATCTTCAAGGTTCACAGTTCAAGGATCTCCATATTTTTAATTGAAAATTACAGCTACAAATAAGCGAATCCAACAACTACAGTGGTTGGTTTGAAGGCAGCACTGTAGAAAGCAATCACTGCATGACATCCCCATTAACATAACATAAGTTACAATGTTTTGCAAGTCAGAAAAGAGGTGCTAACCTACCAAAAGAACCACCTCTTCTTAACTGCAGGTGTTGTGCCTTCCCCTGGAGAAATTGGGCTCTCTCTTTTTGCCATCCCACGGTTCAGCGCTTCCAACCTTTTCCTGCCGAGCAAAAGTAGCAACATAAAGTAAATAAAACACTAATTGAGCATGTAAAGTGGAATAATTAAGCTCATTTCTTCCCTCAAAATAGTGGACAATTTTATTTCGACCAAGCGTTGAAACACTTCCATAACTATATAGTATATAATCTGTTCAATACATCGCAGCTCCTCAGATAGCCACAAAAGGTCTATGGTATGCTACGTTACACGAATGACAGGCACATAACCAAATAGCAACCCTTACAGCATAAATTAAAGGTAATACAAAAGCACAAAAGGGCAAAGGACAGAGTGTATTCTATTGCAAATATATAGTCCATTGAGATATGATGTATATAAGTATGTTGAAACTGAGGTTTGAAAATCATTTCCCTTCACAAGACTGAGCAGAGGAAGCCACACGAACAGAGACACAGACCAACACACTATCAAGTTAACTTTTTTAGGAGTCAACATCGAAGCAGACCTCCTATACTGACAGCAGCAGTAAAACATAAAGGAAAGTTTCCAGATGTAAATTAAACCTCCTAAACTGCAAACTAGATTATTTTTATTTGGCGACAAAGCAAACGAGAAAAAGTCACAATATCTTTTTTGGGGTGTTCGATTTTGCTACTTACATCCATCATCTGGATTTGAGTGAAGAAGCTATTGAATTTATATAAAGTATGTCTTGTAAATAATAAGGTGTAAGCAACATGGTGCACTAGGTTCTCAATGTTCATTATTAATTTGTACAAACCAGTTCTTTCAATAGTTAAACAGTTACCTTGTATCACCGAGCTGTCCATGCAAGCTCCACCTTTGGCGAAATCCTTCCATACCCTCAAGTCCACTAGCAAGAATCATGCGCCTAAAATAAAAGTATAAGATCAGATGCAAGCAAAACTCAAGAAATTGCATTAAAAAATTATTAGAAAAATTGTGTGAATAAATTGCCTGATGATTTCCTTTGTCTAGTGTAATCTAACTAATAAAACACAAAAAATGTATCTTGGCAACAAAGAAGTGTTCTTTTAAATAAAAGGCTGTAAACCCATTCGGTATGGCACTGAAGTATGGTCAAGAGTTAATTTTGCAAGTGCCTTCCTTTTGGATAACTAGTGCTGCTCGTAAATCAGTGGAACACCAGAACAAGCGCTACTGATGCAAAAAGACAGTTGCTGCGCATTATGGGGGAGGCCTAGCAATCTCCTGCTGGCAGTCTGGTAGTCTGTCAAGCAAGAATGATGTGCTATCTCAAATGTCGAAAACACCTCTGGCAGCTGCGGGGGGCTAAAGTGTCCCTCGAGGAGCATTGGGTAAATACCAAGGGCTATAATCAATCAATATGGAAGTACCAAGTGTACTGTAAAGAGATTTTTACATTAACTTTTCAAAAAAAATTATAACCCGTCTGTTCTCACCAAGTTCTAGGAGGTCAAGTAGAACACTGTAGCCTAAAGTGTAATGTTAGTCTGTTAGGCACATGGCTGCACCTGGATAAGGGTCCACAGCAAGAATAGATAGATATCTCCCCAGATCAGGCAGCCTCCCTCCCTCCCTCCCTCTCAACAAGCTAAGCAATTAACCCTGTGCTGGCTGATAGTACAGAGGTTTTAACTCATCTTGGCTCTCTTCCTACATTAAAGCTTGCTAACTGGATCTCCCTCCCTCTCTCTCAACAAGCTAGCTGATTAACCCTGTCCTGGGTGGTATTACAGAGGTTTTAGCTCATCTTGGCTCTCTTCCTACATTAAAGCTTGGTAACTGGGTCAAATAGGTACAGCTGTCCAACAGTCCAAGCATGAAGAAAGCAAATATTTATTCAGTCCAAATGACTTAGGGACGAAATTTAAAACTAGAATATCTTTAGCTGCTGAGGAACCACAATCCATGGGACGGTTATTTCTTACAATATGCAGCTTAGACAACCCAATCAACATAGTAGGTTATTAAGCCATTAAGTACCTATGGACACTATCATGACAACAGTGTGTACATGAGGAAACAACATGTACATGTCAAGACTGGATGTTGGTGAAGATTTTAATATTTGTATCAACTTTATATAGTAGAGATAGCAACAAAAGTTGGATTATCAAGATATGCAAGGAGTAAAAGAAATCTCCCAACATTTCTTCACACTCTTTATCTTGTTGCTAGTGAAGATTAGAAGATACCCCTGACGGTAAGAGAATTTGATATATGTCCAGGCTGTGGATCAGATTACTACGGTTCATAAAATTCTCAAAGAAAACCCTGAAGGTTCATCTAGAAACTTGAATACAAGCCCACTAACCCACTTCTAATAACAGGATGATACTATGATAATATATTAATATATCTAGGACACAGAGCATCGGTGCTTAGGTTACCTTTCGAGCAGTGTGAGTTCTGATTGGAGTTGGGTGACTCTTTCCTTTGCTTCTTCGAGGGGCATCGAGAAACCCAGTTTATATTCACTATCCTGCAGCCGCTCCCTTATTTCCTTGTCCTGTAAAAACAAGACAGAAAATGGCGCAATTGGTTAAACAGGAAAAGGAATCAAACTGCAGATTCAGATAGTTTTAATATAACTGACCCTTTTCTCAGCGCATTGTTGGTATAGCACAATTTCGTCTTGACAAAATGGCTCAATATCATTGATTTGCAAGCCTGGATCATAGAAATAATATATTTTTTTCTTCATACTGTTTTTACATATGAAAAAGAGAAACATATTTTAGATGTCAGAGAAAACAGTTACTCACATAGGAAAAGATTCTTGAGGATACCATCACAAAGCTCAACACCTTCAAGGACATGCGATGCAATTTCTTTTGGTATAACAGGGGAAGGCGGCCCACGCATAAGATCATCACCAACGAGAATGGTCTCTTCCATCGTTTCTTGGCTATCCACTGTCGAAAAATAGGCATGACACATTGACACCATGAACACAAGCAGCAGCTATACTAGAAATTTGAGATTATGATTGTTTGCCTCCATGGTTTATTGGAGTTGATAGCATAGAGTTTGTTTTCACAAAAATCAGCAAAAGAGCCATCAGTTTATTACTGAGAGCTTTACAATCTTTCCATTTGTTATTTATTTTAGAAAGAGAATCGTTTCTCAATTCGACAGAGCCGTAGCTCCATCCCTATCACCATTGGATGTTTTCTCGGGATTTGTGTCACTGTACACACTAAAAAAATTATTTAGAGAGAGAGCATACTAAGGAAATTTTGATAAAATTTCCCGTCATGTATCACTGACATTGTCTTTGATAAAATGTCCTGTCTTAGTTTGTCCTTTGATAAAATGTCCCGCCATGTATCACTGACATTGTCTTTGATAAAATGTCCCACCATGTATCACTGACAGGTGGCCCGCCAAGCTAAGACGGGACATTTTACCAAATCTCCCGCGCACTAAGCACGACACTATACACACTAAAAAATTATTGCGAGAGAGTGTGTCTAGTTAATGGGCATATTATTGTATGAATGCACACGAGAATATAAGTAAAGCACTATTGGTAACACAAGCAGCACATATCCCTATGTGGAACAATCTGCATCCAACGGTACAAGAGAGTGGAGCTATGACTCCATGGAGCTGAAACTCTTCACTCTTTTAGAAAACAAAAAAATAGTTCAATGTGCTGCAACACGATCTGCGCTTCGTTCACTCTCCTTGTTGTGCAACAAAACATTACTAGTATGCAGCTATAACCCCAATTTCCTTCGAGTTGCAGTTCCTGCCTCCAAGATCAACGAAGCCTACTCCAAGATGGCACATGCCACAAAGGCGCGTCCATCAAGCATTGGCACCCTGACCTTTAAATCAAGGCTACAATGCATCCCAGGCCTACACCAATTACCAAATGCTCATTCTATCTAAACCACGATCTACCACCAAATTTGGCACGAATCATGCATGGCGAGTAACAATAAAAAAGGGAACCGTAAGAGAGCCAGCACGCGCTTACCATCCATGGTGGCCTAGCAACTTTTCACGCCGGCGAGCAGCCTGAAGCAGCTAGTGCGGACCAACTTCCTGCAACCAGCCAAAATGAAGAGAAAACGTTAGGCTCCGTTCGCGCTGCGCGACGCAAAGCAGAAGAGATGCCTACCTATGCTGCACCGATACGGATACGTGGATACGTATCGGGCCGATACTGATACGGGGATTCGTCAATTCCTAAAAATACCGATACGCGGATACGTCTAGGTTTTTTTTTAATGTACCACTTGTTGCCATTTTCTAAATTCTTACACCTAAAACAGAACTATAAACATGTAAGCTATAAATTGTAAAACGTAAACTATCAAATAGAGCAAACAATCTATTCGGTGGTGCTGTGATAGTGTGATCCAATAACACAGAGGAAGCAACACACACCAAACAATAATCTAAACAATTGCGTTCATTTCAAAGGAACCATACTGTCCATGTACATATATTTGACACAAATAAAGGCTTGATGATCCAGTGATCCACCATTAAAAATAAACAGTAAACTAAGGTCTCATGAGCTGATCCAAGTCTAGCATATCTATACTTCTCTCAAAAAAAGTCTAGCATATCTATACTCATTTCTCTTAGATACTCAATTACTCATATACTCTTTACTCTTACTGTCTTACATACTCATATATCCATATCTCAAAGAGTCAGAGATCCTCACTCCTCAGATCCATATACCTTACGAGCTGAAGGGGCAGCAAGCCAGCAAGCACCAAGCAGCTATGGCAGGGGAGGGGTGGAATGCCAACTCTGGGCCTCCGGCAGCCCTAGGGCAGCGGGCGGAGGGGTGGAGCCGTGGAGGGCTGGAGGCTTGGAGGGGAGGGGGAGGTGGAAGGGGCAGCGGGCGGAGGGGCGGCTCCGGGCTCCCGCGCTGCGCCGTGCGGCGTGCGCCCGTGCCGCCTCGGGCGGAGCTCCCCAGTCCCCACTCCCCACGCCGTCTCAGTAGCCGCCGGCCCACCGACGAAGATGGAGCGGTGGATGGGGGCGCGACGGCGCGTCGGCGCGTCGGCGGGACCTTGGGCCGGCGGGATGGGAGGGTGGGTGAGCGGCTGCGCGCGCGGCGGCGGAGGCCGGAGGGTGGCGGAGGGTGGCGTAGGCGCGCGGCGGCGGAGGGTGGCGGAGGGGTTGGGGCGGCGGCGGAGGGGCTGGGGCGTGGAGCCGTGGACCGTTCGGCGTCGCAAATGGAGCGGTGGAGGCTTAGGTTAAACGCCTCGGCGTCGCAAATGGGCCAGGCCGTATCGCCGGCGTGTCGCGGGCGAGTCGGCGACGTATCCGGATTTTTGATTCTTTGTTTTCGTGCGTTAATTCCTGGATACTCCGTGGATACGTATCGACGCCGTATCCGTACTGTATCCGTATCCGACACGGTGTCGGACATGGATCCGTGGGCTGAGCCACGAATCGGTGCAGCAGAGATGCCTACCAGTTCCAGCGGTTGCGTCGCCGTGAATGGATCGGAGACGGTGGCGTCGTGGGCAGAGGAACCCGCTCTCAGAGCTGGCCCGTATCTTCCTCCCCACCCGGTCGTCCGCCTCGAACACCGTGGCCCGAGCGCCGCTCTTCGTCAGCCTGTACGCCGCCGCGAGACCCACTGCAGATACCCATCACCATTCCATCAAACACCTCACGTGCACGAACACACAGCTCCCAAATTCGGGCAAAACCGTCTGAGAGAAACCAGGGGAAAGCAGAGAGGGCACTCACCGCCTTGCCGCCGTCGGGGTACCGCCGACGGGTATCCTTTCGGTGGGTCCGCCGCTTGCCGTGGCCAACGGCGCGCTGAGAGGCCGGAGAGGAGGAATGAGGAAGAAGGGTTTAGAGCTCAGCTTTATCATGGGCTTTACCACTCGTAACGGTCCATGGGCTTAGCCTACGGCCCGTTAGCCCATATAAATTGAACCTGGGCCACCTATGTAGGAGACGAAGTAGCAGGCCAGTGAGGCCCACAGTTTGCTTGTCCGTACCAGGAGGCGTCGATCAGCCGAGATCAACGGCTGGGACGGCAGGGGCAGGAGCTAGGGCAGAAATACCACCGTCCGATGGCACGCGGACGGCGCGGATCGCAGCGCGCCCCGGCCGAGAGCTCTATAAATCTGCTGCTCCGCCGCACACACGAGACCCCCTACTCGCAGAAACCCTAGAGATCACTCGAGCTCTCCGCCGCCGCCGCCGCCGCCGCCCCCGCCTCCACCCCTCCAGCGCTCTCCCTCTCCGATCCAAGTAACGGCCTCATTAATCCCTTCTGTGATCTATGTTTCCATCGCTATTTTCATACCCTTGTGACGATCTTGTTACTGGATGCAGAATATGTGGTTTGTTATGGTTATTGGTATGCTGTACTCGATTTACTTGGTGAAATGGGGTAGTTTTGCTATGTTTTCTGTAGCCACGGTTTTGGCTTTGCTGGGATGTTCTTGTTAGCGCTTGGTTTTTGAGTGTATGTTGGAACGAGTTTAGGGTTTAACTGAAACATTTTGGTAGAGTGGCCGCATGTTTCTTCGTGAGTATAAACAGTGATATGTGTAGTATACTAGATCTAATATGGGAGGAACGCATTGCTAAGATTTGACCGGCACAGCAGCATAGACTAAAGATGTACATGAAGGTAGATATCTTGCATTATTTCAAAAAAAAGATATCCATTATTCTCTAGCAGATAACTCCTCCTGTTTTTTAGTTTAGGACAAATTATTGTGTTCTGCCTAGCTGTTCTAGAGATTTCATCTGCGCGCTTCTGCATATAACGTGCAGAGGCACACTATTATTGCCTGCACCTCATTAATGTCCGAATGCTCTAGTTACTATCTTCTGATTTAATTTATGTGTTTGGTGTTTTATCCGGTAATTGAAGAATTTTAATTGTTTATTATCCATCTGTCATGTTGAGGTAACATTTGCTTACCATGTTTCTTCACTATTTGTTCAGGATGAAGTTCATTGCTGCCTATCTTCTTGCTTACCTGTCTGGCAACGCAAGCCCCTCTGCTGAGGATTTGACGACTATTCTTGAGTCAGGTTTGGAGCTATAATGTTGAGAACCCAAACAAAACTTTTTGTCCTGTTATTTTATTCTAGTGTCAAGAATAATATTAGTTTCTACATTTGTGATTGTTTGTTGCCAAGAAATACTACTCGGTAACATCAATTTTACTGATTGAAGGTTGCATCTGCTTAGTATAGGCAAGTGAGTGCTTAGTATTTAATTGGCCGTGATTGCTGGAGTTGCTGTTTTTGTTCCATATTGCTTACACAGTGAGCCATATTTTCTATGCTATTCTGTATAGCACTAAAATTTAATGTTATCTATGTGCATTCTACACATAGTTCAGTTGTAGTGGTAGTTTCTAATGTTAGCATTACTTGTCTGTATGGCAGTTGGTTGTGAAATTGACAATGAGAAGATGGAACTCATGCTGTCCCAAGTGAGTGGTAAGGACATCACTGAGCTCTTGGCTGCTGGTAGGGAGAAGTTTGCTTCAGTTCCATCTGGCGGTGGTGGTGTTGCTGTTGCAGCTGCACCTGCCAGTGGAGGTGCTGGTGCTGCTCCTGCAGCTGAGTCGAAGAAAGAAGAGAAGGTTGTGGAGAAGGAAGAGAGTGATGATGTAAGATCACTGTTCTCACATATGCCTGTTGGATCAATATCTATCATATTTGATGATTATTCAGCTGTTACATCAGCATTGAAACTTTCATGAAATTGTTGCTATCTCATGCATGATAGTCTCTTGTGAGCATATGCCTCTAGTTCTTATTTTCAGAAGTTCTCGCATTATAGTATTCATTCATGCTTCATGTGTGACCAACAATTTTCTGTTAATTTGTCCTTTACATTTCTTTAACATTTGGTACTGCACATTTTTATATGCCATGATGTTAGTATTACCTGTTAATGCTCTAACAATTTGTATCACTTCTACTTGCAGGACATGGGCTTCAGTCTGTTTGACTAAGTGGTGGGGCCTCTTCTATCCTCAATATCAGTCTTCGGACAGGGAACTAGAGTCAATGATGTTTTTAGCCTTTTGTTAGCGAAGTCGTAAAACACTGGAAAGATTTGCTTCCTTCTATGTTTTGATATGTAGTAATTCAGCCATAGGTTGCCGGTTGATTTACTGGTGATGGATTATTAAGGTGCTTTGTTATCCAATTTTGGTGCTTTGTTAACTACAGATTGTTTCCTGATCATTTCGATCTATTCCCTCGTTCCACGTTGGGCTCCAAACCAAGCAACCGGTTATTATCTTCCATTATCGTTTTCCTGGCTGCTAAGAGCACCCACAGCAGCTTCTGTATCTGATTTCCTATGACCAAAAACCAGCTCCAGCAGCAGGCCACGGAGAGCTCCGTCCCGCCACCGCCGTGTCCATCGGCGACCGGATTGAGGCCGCAGCTTCGTCTTGTCCGCACGGATCAAACACGTGGTCTTCTTTCCCATTTGTCGGATCGAAGCCGAGGGCCGCCATCGTTGCGTCTTCCACTCTGTCGTCCTTGTCGCCCTGTTGACTGGATCTAGCCCGCAACCTCTTCTCCTCTGTCGCTGTCGTTAGCCTTGAGCAGATCCATCCTAGCCGAGGTCGACGCTATCTTCTCCCTCCTTGTTTTTCCACACGTCGCCGTCGCAGCCCACGCCTCCGTGTCCCTTGCCTGCCTCGCCGCATCCCGCACTAACCTTCTCACTCTTGACCAAGCTCTCCTGTTCCTACTCATGCCCCTGTCCGTCTCCCTCTCCCCATGCCTCACCTACTGCCTCGTCAAGTCCGTCGCCGTGGCGCATCCTGCGTCCTCCGTTCTGGCCCCGCGGGGTCATGCTTCCCGCCACACGGCCACCCTTTCGTCCAGGCTCTCGCGTTTTGCAAGAGATTTGATCGGCGCACTGGCCGCTGTGGCCACCGCAGCGGCAAAGCCGGATGATGCGGTCTCGGTGGTGAAATTGCTCGGCAAGAGCTTGCTGCATTTTGGCCGCGGGGATGGTGAGGTATGTGTCATTGTCTCACTCGCTCATGGATGGTAAAGATCATGCTCTAGGTGATGCATCTGTTGGCGATGTTGTGAGGAACCGAGGGCACATAAAGAGCAGCTCGTCGTTGTGCATTTTGTTTATGTTCGTCTTCATCCCTCACTCCCTATCCCCTAGATTGGTTGTTTTGCCATGTATCCTATGGATCTGAGGAGCAAATTATGTTGTGGTGAAGTTAAGTCCATCTTTCTCCTTCTCAGTGTAGATTTGTTGGTATGTTTGCTTTTGTCTTTGATAACCCCTGCACATGCTTAGCTTATTTGATACTGGAGTTGAGATTATAGCAGTTTCATTTGGTTCTTGTTTTAACTGCTAACAAACAAGCGCTCATTTTATTCCATGCTCCATAGCAATGAATCGCATCACTGACTTGCAGTTCATTCCAATACCCAAAGACCAAAGTATCGCAAACATGCACCTTAATGCTCTTTTTTATCTTGTTTTGAAAGAACATAGAAAAGAGCATTTGTACTGCAAATTTGGTGCAACTGTTAAAGATTATTAGAACTCAATTACCAGCTCAGTTTTTAATTTTCTATGACTGACCCCCATTGTTTATACTGCAAGCTGGTTATTTCTGATTTAATATCTATTGGATAGATCTAAATGTTGATGTAAGGCTGAGTGCAAACAGTCTCCAGCACCACATATTTCTGATTTAGTATCTATTGGAAAATCTTTGGTTCAGAGTAGTAATGTGATCCAGAGAGAAGTATGAAATGCACTTTCGAATGGTGAGATGAATGCAATAACATAGAAGGGAAGAAATTCTGATCATTCAGTGAAAGCATTAGCCTGTTGGCTACTAATTACTCAAGCAAACGCATGTGAGAATTACAACTCTTTCTGCATTCATATTTGTCTATCACCAACGGGCAGATGGTACCTGCAAATCTCAAGCGCTTACATGAATATTGAGCGGTTTTATGTTTATGTTTTGTGCATGGTTTACAACACATCAAGTCAGGGAAGAAGTGCCTATGTCATGTGTGCGACTTTAGTGGCAATAGGCATTGCTAAAAACTGGAAAGATGCCGAGAACATCATCCGAGGAAGATCATCTGAATAGCTCAATTGTAGATTTGTAATGACTAGCATTTAAACATGGCTTTTTGATTATTTTGTGTGCTAAGATTGAACCTTAAAGGATCTCCTTGTGGAGCTTGCTGGTGTTCTCAACTATTTATTAATCCACGTCTAATAAAAATATGATTAGGAGAATTTTACTGAATATAATGGTTTAATAGTTTTGCCAGTATGGTAAAACTATTATATTATAAAAAAAATAGCCATTAAAAATAATGTGGTAGTTATAAGATATCAATAAAATATAGGATGGTGGCACATAGAGAGTGAGATTTGAAGAAACTGTTGAAACGTAAAGAGATATAGAGAGAGAATCTTTTAAAAAAACTCCCTAAAAGAAGATATAGGCAATTTGATTTGAAAAAACCGCCGTGAACGCTCCTTCCTTCGTTGAATGGGCGTGGCAGCGACTGCACATATCAGCAGTCAGCTCAACAGGTGGTGGCTATCTGTGTTTCCGTATGGAAGAGCTGTCCAATGTTTAAGCAGGTGTCAAGATAGACGCATTGCAGCAATCAGTTATTTTTGCTCTTTCGTCATCTTAATGCAAGCCGCATCTTAAATTTCAAAGAAAACAATAAGCAATCAGCCATTGATTCACATGTCAATCTGCTAATTTTGAGCTTGTTACTGATGCATTAACTCCGAAGTGCTGAGAATTTTAAAGCACTCTAGTGATTTTGGTGATTCCGAACTAGTTCAAAAATAACACGGTAATGATGCTCGGTGCAGCGTGCAGTGCCTCGTAGTCCTATGCTATGCAGTTTGCAGGGTACGTCGTCAAGTTCATGCCAATTCCTGTTTTTTTCCCATGCGCATTCCCGACTACACTTGTTCTGAAGTCGTAATGCAATCAGAAACATCTTTTCTCCCTTGGAAGTGATTTTGTAAGTCATAGCATAACAGAAACTACTCACTAGCTTAGTAGTAGCTTTAGTTGGTCCAGAATCACTTATAGCAGCTATAAGACTTAAGTACAGAATCCTCATCGAATAGAGATGTATGACCAACTCTGATGATTGTTTCATTTCTGATGAGTCAAATCTCTCACCAGTTGGCAAAATTGTTAGGGATGCGTGTGCCTGCCCTTCTGAAGTTCTGATTCCAGAAAGATATCGCAGTCAGCCAGTCACTATGAACTATTCACCGATGAAACTCCTACCCCCTTATAGTTAGTTGAGCAAGCAGTATCAGACATACCCATGTAGTTCTGAGTTCTGACTGACTATTCTGTCAACACGCATATCCGTGTGAGACGTCTTTTCTGTTCCACGAGTTCAGGCCAGAACTGTCTGTTCCTGTTCTTCACAGTACTTGGCTACAAGCTTACAAAGCCTTCTGAAATTTTAATCCTGACGATCCCTACATAGTTCAGAGCTCTTGTGCTTTGATTCTTTCCGTGGTGAAGTGCTGGACAAAAGTCTATACAGAACAGGTCTATTTCTCATCAGGGATCTCCTCTCTGAGATGCTTATTGTAACTCATAAATGTGCTTTTGCGGTCCTCCAGCAACTTCTTAGTCGCATATACTCAAATGTATCTGTTGTCTGTGTTTACGAAATGCAAATTGCAAGTACCGGGCACTGGGAGGCAAATTTTGCATCATAAAAGTGTGCAGGTGGGCCAAGTGTATTATTCCATAATGGATTCTCGGAATACGAAGATCCAGTTCTGCCCCCACCTCCCATAATTCTGCACAGCAGCCTCATAGCACGCTGCCTTCTGTTAATATGATCTGCCGGCAGCTGCGCGATTTGCTGGTCCGAAACACGTAAGGTCTCTCACTGCAGTTATTTACACAAGGGCGCAATTTTTTTGGGACAAAATGCACCTCACAGCAGTTATAGCCAAGGCCAACTCACACCCCTAAGCAGTCGCGCAACGCGCATCCCTCATGCCGGCTCATAAACACGATTTGTACATTTCTCTTCCAGCACAATTGCACCTTTAATTTTTGGTGATCTGATCAGTCCTGCACAGTTGCAACTTTTCAGCGGTCATATGTGACCGGTAGGTCTGGTGCTCAATCCAATCCGTACTAACCCTTGTGTTGAAACCACGAAAGGACCACGTAAAAAAGCAGAGTTTGACAAGAAGGAACAGTGCGATCATTAAAAGCTCGGTTAGATTAATGGCGTGAGGGCTGTACCTATAGATTGATGAGAAAATTGTCGACTTTTCCATGATCTAGGTAGTAGGTTATGCGTTTCTGTTGACCTTCATGACTTGACAAGAGTGACTGCTATTCTATTCTGCTAAACGCTATTCCTACAGTGATGATAGGTTAATAATAGCTGACGGAGGAAGCGGCCCATCCGAATAAAACACACGTAAGGAGCATCAGCGCGGCACAGCTCCCTCTGAATGGGTCCGATCAAAGCTACGACGCTACCAACCGAGAGGCCACAGCGATGCAACACAGTATTTGAACTCGTTGCAGACTTGCAGCCATGCAGCTGGCGGTTGTGTTGAAGTCCCTTGCTGTACTTTAAGTGAGTCCTGACCGCTATCCCCGCATCCGACGGTCGTGATCTGCCATCACTGTCTCCGTTCGTGGGCCGGCCTGCCGGAGCGGAGCAGTGGATCGGAGCGGAAGAGTATCTGGCACGAGCTGATGGGAACCACAAATACAATTACACAGCAGCCGGACAGAGACTGATCGCCGTGACGGCCGGCGCGGCTGGTACAAATAAGCAGCGGCGAGGTGACCCACACCCGCGCGCGCGCGAGGGAGTGACCACCGCCGGCTCCATGAATCCATGGTGATTCGAGGCTTTGGATGCCGCTGCATCGGCATGTGGTTGATGTGGAAGGCGAGGAGGGTTGCGTGGTGCCAGCCGACGGGGACAGAGCAGAGAACGGCTGCGTGCGTCTTGTCCGTATTCATCCAGCATCGATCCACGCACGCACGCATGCATGCATGCTGCTCGTTTCGTTTCTTCCCTTCCCTACGCTCCGTCCATGTGTTATGTCCTGTTTCTGTCTAAACCAGTAATCCACGTGTTCCGGTGCTGCTGCGATGGCCCAGGAGGGGCCCCTACAGAAACGATATCGTAGCGCGCCAGAAGAGGCTAGAGAGCGTGGATTAGTCGCCCCTATTGCATCGGTTTTGTGTCATGTCTGTGTCCCATTTGTAGGCTCAACTATAGCCAGAGTTCCGCACAAACGCGACGATCTTATTTGGTCCTCGCAATACGTGTAGCTTTGCCAGGACATGGCGCTGTTTCGAGCTGAGTGCAGTGAGTGCGTTTGCCTTTCCGTTTTTCTTCTCTCTTTGATTGGTCGAGGAAAGACATCAACGCTTTTGAACGGTGAAGCACCACAAAGTATTAATATCTCCGTCTAAAAATATAAGTCATATTTTAATTAGTTAAAATAAAATTTTGATTAATAATTACTCTATTTATATGATACAAAATTATAATCATAAATAAGTATTTTTAAATATAAATATAATGATATCAATTTTAAGTCACATAAATCATATATTAATAAAATAATTGTTGATTAAAATCTTGTATTAAACCAATCAAAATACCCTTTATATTGTTGTATTGAGGGAGTACTATATCTAGTTTCCATTTCTGGCATCTGCTAGTCAAAATACACTTTAATCCTCTGCAGTATCATGTATCGTTCAAAATATATATGTGGCTTAAATATTTTGTAGATTTGTATGTTGAAACAAACGCTCTAGATTAATCTTTCTTTTTTCATGTGCTCTAATTTCATTTGAAAGTGCTAATTTGCGAATTATCTATTACTATATATTAAATATGAGTCGGTGGTCGTGGTAATGGTGGTGTCATGCCCTCCCCTCTCAAACATAATTTGAATTTAAGTTACCTCAACAAACTCTTAACAAATTTTCTTAAAAGTCTCATCCTCTCAACAAACTTCCTCAAAAATGTTATCCTCCCAACAAACTTTCTCAAAAATCTTATCCTCTCAACAAACTTCCCCAAAATCTCAACTTTCTCAAAAATCTCGTTTCCTCATCACGTGCTCGAATATACTTCCCCAAGAGTCGCTCCAATTCACCGACGGCTCTGCGTGGAAAGACAAGGACCAGAGCTGTCGCGACAATAGCGAGGTGGCGCTGTTGGCAAGGATCCCTGCCTCACCATGGACTCCTTTGTGTCACCACTTTTGTTGGAGGCGATAGGAATCTTGCAGAATTCACCGAAGTTGTAGAACACGAGCATGTGACAGTGGAGCGATGTGGAGTGGAGCAGATGATGGTAGAGCAAAGTGACTGTGCAGCGATGACAATGTAGGAGCCAGAGTCGAGGGGCGGGTAGAGAGGGAGAAAGGGAGGAGAAAGACGACATTTTATCTTCTTGCGGTTGGGTTTGAGGAGAGACGTGGTGGAGAGAAAGAAAAACAGAAGAGGAGTGCATAGTGGAGTTGAAGAGCAAGAAATGTGGGAGAAAGAAGTCGTTGCTCATTGTGACACAGTTGGAACTATGTTTTGATCAATGTTTTTATACATCCATTTCTTGTTCTAAAGCAAATACACGAACAATTTACTAGATTTGGAGAAGACACGAATATGAATTGATAATAGTGTCATATGAAATGAGAATTATACAGGCTTATATGTGAACTGACAATTTTACATCGATCTCTTACAGTAATGTGGTTTATGGTTTACTGTACATAATTAAAAACATGATACAACCTTCTAGCGAATTTGTTGATGTACTGCCAATGTGTGGGGTATGTAGATTCCGACCATTCGTTATCAGAACCTTAATCTGTCTTTTAAAAGAGGTGAGAGATGATGTAAGTAATATTCTTTTCTAACAGATAAGTAAATAAGTTTACTAGGGAGAATAACAACGTAAGGAGGTGGGGCTGCTAGCAGATAAATTGACTAACAATAACATAAAGTGGGTGGATGCAAAGTTGACCAAGTACACATGACATCTTTTAACATATACCCTCTATTCTAGTTGATGTTTTATTAGGATATAAGATAGACATGGACCCGTTCATATGACACCCTTTGAAAGTTGGCACATGTGAATACTCTTCTTCCCATTAGATCATGCATCTATTTTGATTAAGGAAATCCATGCTTGAAACAGGCTTAGCACAGTAGTCGGAGGTGGAGCTGACGAGGGCGGCGCAACCGGTTGCTACAATGGACGTCAATAAATGTCATCTGAGTGTCAAACACGGGGACACGAATATCTCCATTGACATATGTCACCTCCCTCCCCCTCCCCCTCCTCGAACTCTTTATCCTTATTAACCTTTCGGCGAAGGCAACGACGATGGTGACCACGGAAGAAAGTTGCAAATTGGGGAAGATGCAAAGGGGACAAGGGGGAGGGGAATGGTCGTCGGAGAAGGGGCACTGGGAGAAGATGTCAGTGTTTGTCACCGCAAGATTGATGTTGTGCTCTATGCCGATGCATACGTGAAGAGAGGTGTGATGTTGCCATTGGCATGTGTTCTCCTCTTGGTTATCCTTATCAATTTTAACACAATGCGCTAGGAGGCATCTCTGGTTGGTGTTGTGCTCTATGCCGATGCTGACGTGAAGGGAGGTGTGATGTTGCCATTGGCGTGTGTTCCCCTCTTTGTTATCCTTATCAATTTTAAGGAAATGCGCTAGGAGGCATCTCTGGTGATGAAACTGTGATTGGAGTTAGCTGGAGTTTGAGAAGACGGTGGCGTGATGGTGAAGTGGAGCACTGACACAACGAAGGTAAAGCTGAGGGTTAGGCGGAGAGGCACGAAGGGAGGAGGAAAATGATTGTATTGTCTTCTTACAGACTAGGGATAGAAAAGGAGAACTCAGTAGGGAGAAAAGCAAAGCGGAGGGGCGCAATAGTCGTCAGAGAGGAGATGTGAGAGGAAGACGATAATATTTGTTGCAATTAGAAACGACCCTTTGATCAGTGTTTATATTTTTTTTATTAATCCCGTAGCAACGCACAGATACCCTGCTAAAAAGATGAGTAAGGATAATCTGTTCGAATTTCTAGCTTCTAAGCACGATCTGAAGTCATTGCTAGTGTTCTACTACGGAAAGTCCATTTCGAACCACGACGAGAACGACCCGTGCTTACCAATTCTTATTAAGGTAATTAAATTGGGTACCAACTTGGGTGGTTACACCGTACTGAAGAAAATCCAGCGGATTGTGATGACCGAGGTTGTGCATACTTCAAGCAACCACTATAAAATTGCACGGGTAGTAGATTTGAGAACATATTCTAGGGAAAACTCAACTAACTAGTGTACTACTACCGACAAAACAATACTAGATCAGATGCAAATCATATCAAACAATCACTACATGACATGAACCATGCTCTCATCATCTCATGGCCTGCTTGCACCTCATAAGTGAAACTTTTCATTTGTATATTTTGTATATTTGCAAATGGCAACTCGTGTAAAAACACGTGTGTTAGGAGTGAGGCACGGGGCACATCTAAGACAAAGCATTGAATAATGGACAGGCGAATCCAAAGCTGTAGATGATAGCATCGCATTCCACTCCAAGGAAACCGAATCTTATGTGCTTCAGCTGAATATGTGTGAGAGTCAAAAAGAACATCGACCGCCTAAGGAGAGCTTTCCTCTGGACCGGGACGTCAGCTGTAACAGGGAGAAAATATAAGGTCAATTGGGAGACTGTCTGCAGACCAAAAGACTTGGGCGGATTGGGGATTTTAAGCTTGGACAAATTCACGAGAGCCCTTCGACTACGCTGGCCGTGGCTTGAGTGGACGGCACCGGAAAAAACATGGATTGGTATGGGCAACCCATGTGATGAGACCGACATGGAGCTCTTCTATGTGGCAACTAACATCATGATTTGAAATGGCCTCAAGGCGAGCTTTTGGAAATCAGCCTGGCTAGATGGGTTAAGGCCTAAGGACTTGGTACCGAGCATCTTCGCTGCATCCAAAAGGAAAAATTGGTGCGTGAGCAAGGCACTGGAGAATAATGCCTAGGTTGCCAACATCAACATTGGGGGGCTGTCGATGGACCATATCGCCCAATTCATCCTCTTATGGACAAATTTTCAGCACGTCATCCTGAACCTGGTCCAAGAGGACACCATCTCTTGGCACTTCACCACTTCCGGGTTGTACACCGCTTCCTCAGCCTACGCTCTACAATTCAAGGGTGCAACACCAACCGCGATGAATTCCATGATCTGGAAGGCTTGGGCACCGTCCAAGTCCAAGTTCTTCGCGTGGCTTATCGTCCAAAACAGGGTTTGGACCGCTGATCGCCTCTAGAGGCGAGGATGGCCAAACTGTGGCGTGTGCCCTTTATGCAGACGGGTCCCAGAGTCGGCTGCCCACATATTCTTCCAATGCCGGTTTTCCATTAGATTATGGAATGCCATCAACGCTTGGGTCGGTCTGCAAGACTTTTGCCCAAACTCTTGGACTGGTATCAACTCTGTCAAATCCTGGTGGTTCAACGCGGTCTTCAGTACCGGCCTTCCGAGAAAGGCGATGCCGTCAATTATTATGCTGGTCTGCTGGCACATCTGGAATGAGTTCAATGCAAGAATCTTCCGCAACACCTCCATCATACCGCCCATCTTAATCGAGAGGATAAAGAACGAGGCCAAAACGTGGGTCATCGCCGGGGCAAAAAAACTAGGCGCCATAATTCCAAGACAGTAATCGTTGTTTTTTCTTGAGGCCTCTGACCGTGCTGTAATTACCGAAACTCTCTTCCTTAATCAATGAATTGAGGCAAGCCTTTTGCCTCCGTTTCAAAAAAAAATCTTATGTGCTTACAAATGTCAACCATGCGTATGGACTTCTCGAGCGGTAGTACTGCTTGTACCTGCACGGTGAGATTTCGAGAAAATATCGATCTCCCCATGAATCATCGCAATCTCTATCCCTGCCATCTTTCTAACGGATTCGAGGTACCGTATTAAGTGCATATGTGCCATCTCGATGTGGTATGCTTTGCTTACTGTTGCTTGCCCTGGCATGGATAGCCATGTGAAAAATGATAGGGCTGGGGCAGGGAAGAGTTAACTCAAGTGACAAACCCCACACACCCACATGTCTGTTCGATTAAAAACCGCAGTTCGTACTTGCATTGGAGCCATGAATACACGGTCTTTGGGCTGCAGAGAGAGTGTACGTTCGTTTGTGTTTTCAAAATTTTCTGGAGGGAAAGATCCAATGAGCGGAGGGAGTAGAGGCTCGCGTCCCTCCCGTTCTTCCGTTTGCAACAGCCAGCAAGTGCATGTGTGTGACTCTGCCTTATTTGAAAGAGGCTTTTCCCCCGCATCTCGATGCTGCGCAGACCCTTTGCCACGGAGGAATTTTGGCGAGCGGTATATCGTGAACCGGTGTGGCACGCTCTACATATATGCGAGCGCTAACATGGACGGTTTGGTGACTTTTGGTCTTGTGTGCAGTTTGAAATGGTGATCGTACTTGTCGCGGCGCAGTGAGTGTTTTGAGTGTTTCCATGTCACCATGTGCCGGGCCCATGTGTATTGAAGTAGCGCGATGAGTTCCGGTGGTAACCAGTAAGCAGATGGAATCCCGGTGAATAACGGGAATCACTATATCGGCCGGTTTTTGATGGGATTAGACGACATTCGCAGATAAATTCGAAAACAAATGATGATGTTTCAAGTCGATGGGATGTAAAATATATATATACAAGTTTGACGGGATCCAAATAATTTTGACCATGCAATCATATCGGATGGCTCACGGATTAAATTAAACCCCTTCAAATTGGTTAGTCATTCCATATTTTAAGAGAGGGTTAAGAGAGAGTTAATTCTCAGTTCTATTCGGCATGTCTAGCTCCTATGGCTTCATCCAAATACCACACGCCCAATAACGAATGGAGACAACGTGCTTAAGTAGATATTTAGATTGGATGTCATGACATATTATATCTTACATGAAATTGAAAATACAGTAACAAATACTAGAAGTGTTTGGTTGTGCCACAGGAAAAAAACAGAATTTTTCTTTACGGTTTGGTGCATGTCATATTTGTCATAGAAATAAAGAAAAAATTCAAGAGATTAGACCCAATGGAAATTTTGTTTTGAAACTGAGTGCAAAATAACCTATAAAAAGAATTCATAAGGTTTCTAATCATATAAATTAAACAACTTCTATAGAAAAAATCCTAAGGACTAAAATTTTGTGAATTTCCTTTGAAGTTCATTTGAATCAAATTGGTCTTAAAAATGGATAATTTTAATACAGCGGCAAAAACCCTACAAGGAGTGGCTTTTCATAGCCTGGGCAAGAAACTGTTTTGCATGGATAAAATATACTTTTTTCCTGCAGGTTGCTGTGGGGGAAAAGAGAAAGAGAAAATGTTAAGAGTTTATGGCTCATGACCATATGACCATGATGATGTTGATGATGTCCAACATTTAGTTGGAGAAGAGATTGATATGATTTTAGTTGCCAGTTTCGTAACTGAGCAAAAGCAACAATTTAAACAAGGGCAATAGAAATTTAATAAAAGATAAGATAACAAACAAAGTTTTTTATAAACTCATATTTTTTCCTATTTATCAAATACAGGGTGTGACAGTTGCCATGGAGCTTCGTTGGAGATTCAGCGTCACGTTACCGGCAAGCCCGGCCAGCTCACCTTGGAGGGACGGTTCCTCGCCCCTTCCTACATGCTTGTTTTGATTGTAGTATGGCTTTAAAAGTAGACTCATATTATAGAAAAATAATTTGGATACATCCGAGTTCATGTATTTTTTCAAGTGAAACTCTAAACACCTTTTCTAAGCTACTCAAGTGTATTCAATTGAGAGAATTTTTTTTGAACTATGGTGTAACTGAACCACCGCTTGTAGTTACTAGATATCTTTGACATTCGAGAATTGTAGTAAATAATGAGATATAAGTCATCTCTCTCTCCTCTTACATATATGTATTCTATTAGTTTGGTACAGGTGCACCTAGGTTCAGCCCAAATTGATACTACTTTATCCCCAAAGATTTCACTATACATGATATTGTATACATATTCTCCTATTATGCATCCTTTTGTACATGCATGTTATCCAAACAATACCTTAAGGTCTCTTTAGATCGTAGGAACGAAAAACACAGAACAGAAAATACACATGAATTTGACAAACATGAAAGTGCAAAACACATAAAAATTGCAAGAATAGTCGTTTAGTTAGAATACGGAAGAAATGTTGATCTAACGCAAATGAGTGTAAAAAGAGCTAGAGTGGATGTTGAAATTCTTATGGAACTAGGGACATAGGAAAGCAATCTGTAGAATTTTATGAACATCATGCAATCTAAAGAGGACCAAATTGTTTCCCGCGGAATTCCCACAATATTCTTTTATAATCCTGCATTAGGATCTATGATATGGAACCCGGCAAGAAGAAGTAAGAGCTACTACAGAATGGCTCATCGAAGACCCCACAACACAGATGGTTTGCAATAAGGCCCGCTTGGGTTAACTCCTAGAAATACGAACCGCCGGTGATAACTAGATATCGCAGGCGGTTTTTACTAAACCGCCTGCGATATCGGGGTAACATATCACATGCAGTTTTTAATAGGAACCACCTGTGATGAGGGGCTTATCACAGACGGTGTTTTATTAAAACCGCCTGTGATAAGACGCCCATGACCTGAGCCTTGAATATATATAGCCACGCCATTTCATCTTCTCTTCGATCGTTTCATCTCCTCTTCGTCTCGTCTTCTCTTCGTACCCTAGCCCTTGCCACTATGCCGAACCCTAGCAACCGCATCACTCCCCTCCTCCTGTATGTCTCCCTTGTCCCTCCTCACCCAGGTCACCATCTTGCTGAAGCCTACAGCCACATTGAAGGTTTCCACTAGAAGAGCTCACCTCCTCTCCTCCACCATTGTCAACGGCCTCCTCTCCTCCTCCACCGAGTGGTACATTACTGGCCTCCTCTCCTCCTCTGCCCGGTCTCCCTCGCCGGAGAGGTAAGCCCTCACCCTCGCTCTGATCTCCCTCTTCCTCCTCTAGCTAGATTAACATGGTTGATCCTTCATGCTGCTTGTTGCAGCAGTTGCACCATGCATATATTATTTGTTGCTGATATCTATCTAGCAACTGTCTTTGAAATTTAAGTTTTATGTCTTTGTATTGTGATAGTATATGATCTAGTTAATAAAAGTATCATTCCTTTGGTGAATTATCTCCCTAATTAGTTACCTATTTCCTTCAGCTAGGGTTGGTAATTAAGTAGCCTTCAACTGCTTTTTCTTGTGCTAGCTACTTCCTGGATGAAATGAAGATTAAATAGCAACGTAGTAAATTTTTTTGCATACACTTAGCAATGTAGTGTTTGTCATAGTGAAACCAAAACTAGTATATACTATTTCAAAAGAATAAAAATAAAAGAAGAGGTAGCAGATACTAGCAACGTTCAAAACAATTATTTCAATATCTCTCATAAGGATGCAATATTTTAATGTCTAGTTTCAAAAGAATTATTTCAGTATCTCTCATAATTTATACAATATCGTTATATATATTATAGATGAATAAGTCGTTTGACTCGAAGAAACGCAAGATGGACTCCGAAGCTAGCGGCTCTTCTTCGGCCAAGAAGGTTAAATAATTGTGTACATGTTGCTTTTACATTTCTACTTTTTGCTATTTGAATTTATACATATTAATATTCATAACTTGATACATTCTTCAATCAACATAGTATATGTAGATCCTTTGTAATTTATACATAACACTAATTCTTTGTTTTAATAATTTTTCTAGACTTATATTTTGTTTGCTTGTTCTATTTTATAATATTAAATATTAAATTAATTTCCATATCCGCATTGTACCTAAATGGTGTATATGTTGCACTATTGCATTTTTAATAGGTTACTGCTTAGTTTTCTAATTTACTTTTTCTTATATCTGTGAAATCTCATTTTTGCTCTATTCTATTTTACTCGTTATTAGTTTTTCAAAAACATTTTGAACTGTTTATTTTCGTTGGAATGTAGAGTGTTGCTGATGATGCATCAAGCGGGCTCAAAAGATAACAGATTTTTAAAATCTCCAAAGTTACCCACAATGCTCTGGACGTAGAATTTGGAGATATTAACAATCTTGTGGGTGCTAACATTGTGGATAGGAACTTCACGCCATCTTTCATTGTTGGCTCAATGCTTGAAGACTTTCTTGGCTATTCAAAATTTAGAATTGTTGACCACTGTATCCATGGTGTTGTTCTAGTTGCCTTTGAAAATAAGGAAGATGTTGATAAGGTCCCTACGCAACACTTCAAATGGGGTGGTAGCTTGATTGGACTCACCAAGCTTGCTGCTCTTATTCAAGCTGACCCAGATGTTGCTCGTGAATACAAGGCGATGCCCTTTCCAATTGAGGATGACAAGTAGTTGTTTTTATCCTATTATATTATGGGTTCGAGCTTTTGGTTAAGAACTATGTTGTGATGGACTACTTTTCATTGTTTGTTAAGAACTATGTGCTTTGTTTGTGGTTTATATATGATATGGTCTGTAATAAAATGCATACGGAGTGTGAATGCTTGCTGTTCAGTTTTGTTTTGAAGGGTATGGCTAGCCAATAAACAGGAAAATTAATGTTCCTGTTAAATAACATCACAGACAGTTCTAAAGAAATAATTGTCTGTGATAATGGCCTGTGATGATAGGGGATCATCATAGGTCATTGCTTTATAGGTGGTTCGAGAAACCACCCGTATTGGTGTTTCCAAATTGACCGTAATGGCTTTTTCTGTAGTAGTGAAGAGCTGTGGTTGTCACTTGGGAGTGGCACACTGGCATTCAACGAATCCATGCGTAGTGAGCACTACAGCTGCCACCCCACCAACATCATTGTTGTCGTTGACACCATCGCTCGTGCTGAGCAAGACACAATTGGCCACATCACTTGTCCGGTAAACCAAACAACGTTTCTCATTCCGAAACATCATCTAAATCCCACGTCTATCTTTTTTTAAGATAATAGAAGAGCTTTACTTCTCCGGCCATGGTACACATAATCATGAATTTATTACATAGTCATTATAAAAAGGTACTGAAGATGAATAGTACAACTCTACTGTATACGACAACAGTATCCGTATAAAAATACCCAAGGATCTCCTAGATACTCGGAGGCACATCCGTACTCGAGGGGACTCTAGGAAGATAAGAAAACTACCCACAGGTGTCAGAAATCCCTTAAATAAGAAGGTCAATCTTGACATTTAAGGATGACAGGAGTCCTACTAGGAGACAAGTCTGTACCCGGTATGGTACACCCTCTATAAAAGGAGCCAAGGACCCTACAGAGAAGACATGTCTTGTTAGAAGCCATAAGCCAAACCTAAAGCACCAGGGAAGACCTTCAAGCAAGTAGAAGGAAAGACACACCCTGACTTCCACCTCCGACTAGCAGTAAATCCCATCTAGATTGGCTATTCCCCTTGTACTTTGCCTCGAGATCAATATAAGATATACATGACGTTGGGTTGTTATCCCGATGGAGGCTCAAAACTGTCTAAAATTTCTTATTCCCAACGGACTCGACTTGGCTCTAGGGGTCCCTACCCCTACTCTCTTTCTCACTATGTATTACGTAAGATCGACGGTTTATCGATTATCGACACGTATCAAACTCCAAACATGTGACATGCCACGTAAAACAAAAACTAGTCATTACATAGCCTCTTAGGTGCTCACCACTCCCATCTCCTAGCGCCAACTTCCATCAGCTTTCTATCGTGCAAACGTTGTAGAGAAGACCAACATCTCAGACAATTGATAGACAAGAAGACAACCTACAAAGATTAGATAATTCTTTTTATTAAAAATTAAATCATTTTTGCTCAACCATATGGACCAAAAGAGTGCAGCCACGTGTTCAGACCCGGTCTTAAAGATCAGAATTATCCTCTGTGTTACCAACGCTGGTCCCATGTTCAATCTGCCAGTGCACACAGATCAACTTGAATATCTCATCCATAAATGATTACATCACATAATCTTATACATAAATAGGACATCAAAGTAAAATTGTTACAGATCATGCCACATGGGTTGAAATAGTTCAAAGTCTTACAACAGAAATGAAGCAAAGATAACTTGAGCCCAGTGATATGCCAAGCCCATAGGCAATCGACTAGGGTTGTGCCCTAGTCCTCGTGGTCATCTTCGAACTAGTCGCTAGTAGTCTAATAATTCTTCAGGTCTAGTCAACTAAACAAGCCAGGTGAGTACATAGAATGTACTGGCAATCATCCCACAAGGGATAGTGGTAGATATTCGTGCACGGCTTTCTTCATGGGAAGGTTCTATCCTATGTTGCATATTGTGTGAAAGCTAAGTTTTTCATTGACTATAATTATAGTACTTTGCAAAGGAGTATACAAGCATAAAGTAAACTTAAACATGAAATAAAGAGTGATCTATAACATCTTTCTAGCTTCAACCATCATTGTACAACTCCAACTAAAAGATCTCGTAGCCCCTACTACCATTCCAGTGGGCAGCACCAACTCCCACGTCCTTATCCCATTATTACACTTTAACAAAAGTTTTGAAAATTGAGTCTAACCAAGTGTGACTCTGGCCAATTTATGTCCATAACTAGGGACATGGCTATTCGAATAGATTTAACACTCTGCAAGGTTGTACAGCTTTACCCACAAGATATGACTCTCCCTTGATACCAGCATGCAATGAGCACACTTCGTAAAGTTTGTGTCGGCAGGGATATCACAGCGAGGCTTTTCACCGGCATGGACCTATGAACCTGCTACATGAACTTAACGTCACTATCAACATGTTATCGCTTCCATGGTCTAATACCGGAGTGAGGACTCCATCTTTATGTTGAGCAATCTCTACACTGCCACGAGAAGCCTCTCAAAAGAAATTTCAACTCTTTTGCACTTTTCCCCTAGCGCATGGGGGTTCAACACTAGTCCTAAATAAGGTAATGGACCAAGCCCTTCCCATTAGGGCATGTGAACGTATGTATTAGACTTAGTTGGGTGGCATTAAAGTTCGATCTTAACTGACCCAAGCGAAACTGCATATCAACCATCATTATATGTATATTCCAACTTGGTTCCCAACAACTAGCTCCAACTAAACTCTCATTCAAATCTAAAACCACATTGTCAATTTGATTTTTGGTTTTGATAACAAAATACACTTTCAAAAACTTTCCTCGGACAATAAATGTCTTCTAGGGGTTTCATAATAATTTTCTCAGTTGTTGAGGTATTCTACAACTTTCTATCATTTTATGTAACATAGCATGGCTAAGCATTAGCTATTTATATAATCTAAATTCCCATTAAAAATTCCTAACAGTGTGTATATAGATCTAGAGTGAAACCAGTGCTGGATAATATTTATCAAAAGAATAGCATCTCAAGACTAGACATCTAACTAATTTCTACACATGAAATAACATGTATATTAACATACAATGCATTCATTTGGCAAAAATATAAAATATAAACAAAATATGGGTTCAATATAGTCAAGGTGGGTCCTTTCCTAGTTCAAGAAGGTCTTATAATTGCCCTGGAATTTCCTCAGGGTCTACCGGTGCGTTGTTGTCTAAACGGAAGAGCAACAAATGAAAATATATAAATAAAACAAAAACCCAAAAAAATATAAAAATTACAAAAGTGCTATAGATGGAAAGCTTATAAGATTTTATGAATTTAGAAAAAATAATGGAGTGATTTTGAGTTAATATGAATAAGTTATGGCTATTCGAAGGTTAGCTAAATAGAGGGCATCCTCTGTTTAATAGAGCTCAGGGTAGAGGCGGACTTCGAAGGCATAAACGGCAAGGGAGTCTTCGGTGATAGGACATGCAACATAGGGTAGAAAAGAAAGTAAAAGGTAGGTTTACGCTTACCCTGGAGGAGGACTAGAGGAGGAGTAAACTGAAAGGCGCGCGGTCACATAACCCGACAGTGGGACCAAGGTGGTGTATGGGTCCCGCCGGGAGTTTTGAACTGGTACTTCCGATGGGTGGCCTCCACCGGTCAGCGCCACGCGGGATTTTTAAAAGAATGTTCGCGCCCTGACGGATGGGACCCGCTTCGTTGAGCTCCATAGGAAACAGAGTAGGCCCCGTTGCTTCGCCGGAATCGCACGCTGCCGGTGATTGAGAGAGGGAGAGGATGTGCGGCTGGTATCGACATGTTCAATAGACTGAGGCTTACTCATTGGTAGAGTACTTGGACATCAACAGTAGCCGGAGTGGAGGCGATGTTGATCAGACATCAATGGAGGTGGATGCAAATTGGGGGTTTCCTCTTAGAAATGGAGCATAAATTATTTCTAGAGAGGTTAGGGAGGATAGGGCAGGAGGAATTGGAGATAGCTCACCAAGGTGGCTAGATTCTTCAAACTCACCGCGGCGGTGCTCTTTGTTGAAGAGGAGGAAGAAGAGCTCCTTGGCTCGAATTGATGCTATAGCACGGGTTCTAGGGGGAAGAGGGGTGGAGTGGAGGGAGAGAGGAAATGCGCGGGGCCCTTAAATAGCCTTGCGCCCAATGCTTCGTGGACCGAGCACACGGGAAGGGCAGGCTCGCTAGCAGCGGCGCGAGCATTGCACGGATGGCGAAGACCGGTGCACAAGGGAGTTAGGCGGGTGATTTGGCACAGCGACGTGATTGCGCATTGCCTGCTATGTTGTTGGAGCGGATGGGGCACCAACACCTACGCGTGCGGTCACAACATTGCGTGCGCGTGCATGGTGGGCTCAACTCCATGTTCGGGCAGTAAAGGAGGAGGAGACACCATACGTCATGTGGTCGTGTCGTTGGGGCAGTAGTGTGGCAGGCGATGTGTGGTTCAGCCGGGCTTGGCCATCGGTTGGCACTGTGGCCGTGCCGGCTGTGGCATCCGACCAGGGAAAGGAAGAAGGGTGGAGAGGAGACTGCCCAATGGGTCCAGGGGCCTACTAGATAGTGAGAGGAGAACGAGGGAAGGGAGAAATGTCGGGTGGATGTAGAGAAATGCAGTGAGTTAAATTCAAAATTGAGGTAAATTTTGAAAATGTTACGGGACGGTGAGGATAAAATGAGTTTTTTTTTATGGTGAGTAGATGATTATGAAAATTTCTCATAATTTCGGAAGTAGTCACTACTAGAAAAAAGGTCATCCGTTCATATTATCACTGACGGGCAGGGAGAGGCCCGTCACAGTTGTTTGTTATCACTGACGGGCACCGGGTGAACCGTCAGTCGTGAATCTACCAGACGTTCCAATTTGCGTGGGGAAAGTCATCACTGACGGGCAAAATATATGACCCGTCAGAGATTACACAGCTGCCGGCGACGAATTTTACCAGTGACGATCTTGTTTTCTTGCCCGTCAGTGGTACTTTAGTCATCATAGACGGGCGACCAAGCTGCCCGTCAGCGGTAACATTGTTACCGGTGACGGCTATTGTCAGTGACGGGCCTGTAGGACGAGCCGTCACCATTTTCTGCCTCTTCGCTGCTATAAAAAACACATACCCCACCGAGCGTTTCATATTCCTCTCGTTCTCTCCGTTCATCGTCTTCCTCCCCTCACCGTCTCGCCACCGGCCGGATCCGCGATGGTGCGGGAGCAGAAGACCGAGGAGTTTCCTGAAAGCGCGTCCTCGAGGAAGAGGGCCCGCCACGAAGCTCCCCAGCAGGTACGTCGTTCTCCTCGCATCAAGATGTTGAAGGAGAAGGAGCAGATGGAGGAGGCGGAGCAGTTACGTCGTTCTTCTGGCGCGGAGCTGCGCGTCGAGCCCGTGGAGGACGACGACGCCGCTGACGCCGTCGAAGAGGAACCCGTGGAGGAGGACGACGCCGCTGCCGCCGTCCAAGAGGAGCCCGTGGAGGAGGGGGACGCTGCTGCCGCCGTCGACGAGGAGCCCGAGGACGAGGACGACGCCGCTGCCGCCGTCGAAGAGGAGCGGCAGCTCCAGGAGGCGATACGTCGGTCCATCAACTATGAACGCGCCAGGGCCGCCATCATAGCCGAGGAGGACCGCATGACGGCGGAAGCCGTGAAGGCTTCCCTCGCCGATGCCCACGCCGCGGCCGCCGCCCCTGCCCGGGAGGGGAAGATGAAGGAGGTCGAGAAAGGAGGACCTTCTGGCTCGGAGCCGCGCGTCAAGAATCAGAGAAAGAAGGAGAAGATGGTGTGGGTTATCGAAATGACGGACAAATGAAAAAATTTCTTGTCCTTGTATTTTGCAATCGGATGAAATGGATGAACTATCGATAGCGTACTAACTTTTTTTTTCACTATGGATGAATCGGATGAAATGGATGAACTATGGATGAACTATCAGATGAAATGGATGAAAAATTTTGTTGTCTTGTATATGTGCATTGTTGATGTCGTTCTATATTTTTTTGAGCCCGCAGAGCTTACCACTGACGGGTGAAACTCGTTCGCCCGTCAGTGGTATTATACCGTTGACGGTTGGAGAACGGCGGCCCGTCAATGATGACTTCCCCCCGATTTTTCACTGAGCGGTTGTAGCGTTACCACTGACAGGCGGCCCTTCTTTGCCCGTCACTCATAAATCATGTAAAGTAAAAAATTTAGCTACTCCAGCTTATCCCGAGCACAGCGCCCAGACCCCCGAGACCGGGCCGCGCAGAGGACCGGCCAAGGCCTATCCCTAGCACAGCGCCCAGCCCACGAGCCCAGGCCGCGCACGAGACCAGCGGTGGCTAGAAGTATCAGTGAAGGTTATAAGGAATTCGGAAACCGAATGCGCAGCTGTCCTTTTAAGCTAGTGCGCGCGCTGCTCGCTCGGCGAGGTGGGACTAAATATCTGCGGTACCAGCGGTTGTAGCGTTACCACTGACGGGTGATACTCGTTCGCCCGTCAGTGGTAGTATACTGTTGACGGGTGGAGAACGGCTGCCCGTCAATGATGACTTCTCCCCGATTTTTCACTGATCGGTCAACCTTGTGGACTGTTGCCTCCACCGCTGTGTCTCTTCGCCTCCTCCCGCAACTCCCTATATAACCCGCCTCCCCGTTCATTTCATCTTCATCTCCATTCATCTTCCTCGCCTAAACTCTAGAAGCGCCCGCACTCCTCTCATCCTCATCGTCTCGCCGCCTGCCGGATCCGCGATGGTGCGGAAGCTGAAGACCGCTAGGATGTCGAGTGCATCGGGTTGGCACGCCCGCGTGCCCGAGGAGTTTCCGCCTCCTCAAACGACTCAGACCCACCGCCACGAAGTGGTGCCACGCCATCAGTTACGTCGTTCTCCACGCATCCAGATGCTGAAAGAGAAGGAGAAAGAAGGAGCTTCCCTCGCCGAGGCCGCCGGCCCTCCCGCGACAATTAAGTGAAAACTTTCGTATCTTGAATGCAGAAAGTGTATGTATTTTGCTATCGGAAATGGATTATCGATGGCGTACTTACTTTTTTTTCACTATGGATGAATCGGATGAAATGGATGAACTATCGGATGAAATGGATGAAAAATTTGTTGTCTCGTATATGTGCATTGTTGATGTCCTTCTATATTTTTTTTGAGCCCACAGAGCTTACCACTGACGGGTGAAACTCGTTCGCCCGTCAGTGGTATTATACCGTTGACGGTTGGAGAACGGCGGCCCGTCAATGATGACTTCCCCCCCGATTTTTCACTGAGCGGTTGTAGCGTTACCACTGACAGGCGGCCCTTCTTTGCCCGTCACTCATAAATCATGTAAAGTAAAAAATTTAGCTACTCCAGCTTATCCCGAGCGCAGCGCCCAGACCCACGAGCCCAAGGCCGCGCAGGAGACCAGCGGTGGCTAGAAGTATCAGTGAAGGTTATAAGGAACTCGGAAGCCGGAGGCGCAGCTGTCCTTTTAAGCTAGTGCGCGCGCTGCTCGCTCGGCGAGGTGGGACTAAATTTCTGCGGTACCAGCTTTGTAGCGTTACCACTGACGGGCGGCCCTTATTTGCCCGTCAGTGATGATAAGTTAACACTGACGGATCCTTGACTGATGCCCGTCAGTGGTATTCCTACCTATATAACTCCAGCTCTGGCGCGAAAAACTTTCTGTGCCCGCGCGTCCCAAGGACCAGCTGCGTGCGCCGCCGTCGCCAGCTAAACTGCTGCGGCCCGCGCGCAGCCCTATTATCTCCCGATCGAAGGCCATCTTCATTCTCTCGAGCCGGCCCGGCCTCTTGATCCCTCTCTCAAAGATTGCTGGCTACCCGGCGGGCTCCTGATTCTCTCCTCCCCCCCTCTCAACAGGCCAATTTTTCTCTCCTCCAGTCCCCATCCCCCTCTCAAAGACCCCAGCTGCCTCCTTGTCAACATCCCTCTCCCCGAAGGCCCACGATATCCGTCGCTCCTAGCTCCTCTAGGGTTTTTAATCTCTAACATGGTAATAATTAGTACTTTATTTTATTCGCCTGAGAGAAGAAATGGCTAATTTAATATATTTATTTTATGAAATTATGTTTATTTTGCCTTAGGGATCGATTGATAGAAGTTGGATGTATGGAGATCGTGCCACACAGAGTTTCGTCACCGCTTTGAACGAGTTTCTTCGAGTCGCTCAAGACGATATGGCGATCAAGGGAAAAGCGAAGATGTGTTGTCCATGTCGTAAATGTAGTAATATGCAAATGTTATCGACGACGGGGGAGTTGCAACTACATTTGCTGACGAAGGGTTTCATGGAAGGCTATACACGTTGGACATGTCATGGTGAAGAGAAAGAAGTTGCAAACCCAGAGAAAGAAGTTGCAAACCCGACAGAAGCGGTGGACCTCGTTGAGGATGAGCACGGCGTAGCTATCGAGGAAGAAGCTAATTCACAATCTTCAGAGGATAGCATGGGGAATTTGAATGACATGTTGCATGATATGGAAGAAATGACTTCGACCCCGGAGAATGAAAGAGAGTTCGCAGAGTTTGTAAGATTGTTGGAAGACGCGAGAGTTCCGTTGTTTGTTGGATGTAAACTCGAGCATACGCGGTTGTCCGTCTCGTTAGAACTTCTAAAGCTAAAGGCAGCGTACAACTGGCCGGACACAAGTTTCACAAAATTATTAGAGCTCCTTTCCAACGTTCTCCCGGAGGGGAACGTCTTGCCTACAAGCACTTACAGGGCAAAGAAGGTTATATGCCCTCTCGGATTGGACGTTGAAAAATTCCATGCGTGTCCAAACGACTGCATCTTGTACCGCAGAGAGTACGTAGACCTACGAAGATGTCCGGTGTGCAAGACATCCCGGTACAAGCGTACTGCAAACCAGCTCGATCGTGACGAGGACGACGATGAAGCGAAGGGCCCCCCTGCGAAGGTTTGCTGGTATCTTCCTGTTCTTCCCCGTTTGAAGCGGTTTTTTGCCAACAAGAAAGATGCAAAACGAATGCGTTGGCATAAGGAGGGTCGAATTGAAGATGGAATCCTGAGGCACCCTGCCGATGCATGCCAATGGAGGGCAGTGGACGATGCATTTCCAGATTTCGGGGGGGAGGCGAGAAACATAAGGTTTGGGATGAGCACAGACGGGATCAATCCATTCGGCAACATGAGTAGCAGACACAGCACATGGCCAGTCCTTCTATGGATGTACAACCTTCCTCCATGGCTGTCGATGAAGCGCAAGTATATACACCTCTCCGTACTCATCCAAGGGCCGAAACAACCTGGAAACGATATCGACGTGTACATGCAGCCAATGAAGGAGGAACTAGAGACACTCTGGCACCAGGGGGCTGAGGTTTGGGACGCTGAAAAAGTAGAGTATTTCCAGCTACGAGCTATGTTGTTCACTACGGTCAATGACTATCCAGCGCTCGGAAACTCGTCTGGCCAGAGTGTGAAAGGATACGAAGCTTGTGTCTCGTGCCAAGAAGAGACTGCGAGTTCATTCTTACAGAACTCGAGGAAAATCGTGTATATGGGTCACCGAAGGTGGCTGGCCAAAAACGATCCATGGAGGCAGTGCCCAATTAAGTTTAACGGAGAAGTGGAAAATCGTTCGAAGCCGGTGGAGAAGACCGGTGCACAGATATACGAGATTGTCAAGGATATCGACATTGTACCCGGAAAGACACAAGAGCTCCGACCGGGCATCTGGAAGAGGAAGTCGCTATTTTGGGACCTGCCTTACTGGCAAGTTCTACACACCCGTCACAGTATTGATGTCATGCATGTCGAGAAAAATGTGTGCGACAGCTTGGTTGGTATTTTGCTGAACATTCCAGACAAGACAAAAGATGGTGTCAAGGCACGGCTTGACATGGAACAGATGGGCGTCAGACCAGAGCTGTGGTCCGAACAGATAACGTCAAAGACAAACAAGGGTGATTTGAGAGTCAAGACGCGCCTACCTCCCGCCTGTTACACCCTGAGCAAAGCGGAGAAGAAGAGATTGTGCGAGTGTCTTGCTGGGGTCAAAGTTCCTTCCGGATATTCGGCAAACATAAAGAAACTTGTATCGATGAAGGACTTGAAATTAATTGGTATGAAATCTCATGATTGTCATGTGATGATGACACAGATCCTACCCATTGCAATTAGAGGCCTAATGGAGCCAGGAGTCCGCAAGACCGTCACCAACCTTTGTAGCTTTTTCAACACGATCTCTCAGAAGTCAATTAGCCCAGATCGCCTTCATAAACTTAAGCAAGAGATCGTCGTGACCATCTGCGAACTAGAGATGTACTTCCCTCCTACATTCTTCGATATCATGGTACATCTCATGATACATATCGCTCCGGAGATACTGAGCCTAGGCCCCGTGTTCCTACACAGCATGTATCCTTTTGAAAGATACATGGGCATTCTGAAGCGCTATGTTCGTAACAGATATCGGCCTGAAGGAAGCATCGTCCAAGGCTATGCTGCTGAAGAGTGTGTCGAGTTCTGCACAGATTACATGGCTGAACATCGACCTATAGGTGTGCCAAGTTCGCGGCACTCGGGTAGACTCATTGGTGTCGGCACACTCGGAAGAAGACAGTACGATCCTTTACGTACCGATCGATCAACTGACTTCCATAGAGCACATTTCGTGGTCTTGCAACACCTGTCAGTGGTTGGGCCTTACATAGAGATGCACCAGCAACTGTTGCGCAAAGAAAACCCTAATAGAGGACTTTATTGGATCACAAAGACGCACAACGCGCAATTTTGCCATTGGCTAAAGGACTACTGGTACGGAAGGGAACCGACCTGTGAAGAAGAAATAATCGTCAAATGGTTGGCAAGAGAACCCATGACAAACATCGTGACATGGCAAGGGTATGATATCAACGGATACACGTTCTATACGGAGGCCCAAGACCGGAAAAGCACATATCAAAACTCCGGGGTGACGATAGAAGCTAAAAGTAGTATTGATGGCCCGAAATGCAGGTACTACGGCATCATCGAAGAGATTTGGGAACTTGACTACACCGTGACCAAGGTCCCGGTGTTTCGTTGCCGATGGGTGCACCTGAAGGACGTCTGTGTCGAAGATCAGAACTTCACCACGGTGAATCTTCGGAGTGTCGGGTCCAAAGAGGAACCATTCATATTGGCTAAACAGGTCGCGCAAGTGTTCTACGTACTGGATCCATCTAATAAGAAGCGCCACGTTGTAAGAAAAGGAAAAAGGAGTATCGTTGGAGTGGATGGTGTAGTGGACGAAGAAGACTACGACCAATTCGATGATCCGGATACCGAAGATGAAGATGAGAAGACAAAGAAAAAGATGAAACATCATACCGATAACAGTGCCAAGCCGTACGTACGTACTGATCATAACGAAGGACTGACATATCAAGGGAAGAAGCTAGTCGATGACGATGACGAGAACGACGGAACTTAATATAAGTGTTGACATTTATGTGATGTAGATATGTAAATATATATGTGTGATCGAGATAACTGTTGTCATTTATGTGATGTAGATATAAATATATATGTGTGCGATATAAGTGTTGTCATTTATAAGGATATGCAATTTTGATTATGTTGGAAGCCCAGCAAAGTGATGAATCCTTAACACTTAGCAATTTGGTTGGATGGATGGAAGTTCGATATGATGAGCCAATTTTATGTTTAATTGGTTGGATATATATATATGATGGATGGATTGCTATGGTTACCATTTGTATGCGATGTTGATCGAGATTACCCACCTGAGTCTCAGGTGACAAACTCAAGCTATCCTGTTCATTTTCAGGTGACAAACTCAAGCTATCCACCCGAGTCCTAGACTCTGGAAACAAGAATATGAAGTTAACACTGACGGGCCTTTATTAGGAGACCGTCACTGCTAAATAACACTGACGGTCACTACATAAAGGCCCGTCAGTGTTAAGTAATCATCACTGACGGGCAAGGAGCGGTAGCCCGTCAGTGGTATCGTCTTTCGAATTCCTTACAACCTTTACTGATACGTCGAGCCACTGCTGGTCCCCTGCGCGGTCTGGGCTCGTGGGCCAGGGCACTGTGCTCGGGATAGGCTGTTGTGCCCGAATTTTTTGCTTTATATAATTTTGTTCACTTCTATTTTCCAGCAAAAACCAAAAAATACAGGAGTGGAGCAGGCAAGAAATTTTTTCTAAGTGTCTACTCCTATATATAGAACACACTCATCACTGACGGGCAGAAAAAAATACCCGTCAATTTTACATACAAGTGACGGTCACCGCATAACTGCCCGTCAGTGGTAAGGCTAAATTTTTTTACTTTACATAACAACAACTGTTAGAACTTAGACATTTTAGGCGCACACAACAACAAATGTTAGACATGAAGCAAAAAATTTAGGCGCACCAGCCTTATCCCCGAGCACAGCGCCCAGACTCACGAACCTAGGCCGCGCAGGGGACCGGCCATAGGCCTATCCCGAGCACAGCGCCCTGGCCCACGAGACCCAGGCCGCGCAGGGGACCGGCGGTGGCTCGTAGTATCAGTGAAGCTTGTAAGGAATTCGAAATCGAGAGGCGCAGCTACCCTTTTAAGCTAGTGCGTGCGCTCCTCGCTCGGCGAGGTGGGACTAAAGTTGTGCTGGTACCACCGTTAGAGTTACCACTGACGGGCACAAAAGCGAACCCGTCACTTGTATTTATGAGTGACGGTCGCCAAATGGTGCCCGTCAGTGTTGATCAACTTAACACTGACGGCTCTTGTGTTGTGCCCGTCAGTGATGAGTTTGTTCTATATGTAGGACCCGACACTTAGAAAAATTTTCGTGCCCGCGCGTCCGTTCAAGACCAGCAGCGAGAGCCCTAGTTAACAGTGCCGAACTGCTGCCGCCGCCGACGCCGACGAATCTGCACTGCTCCGCGCGCGCTCCATGGATCCCGCCGCCACCTCCTCCACTCCCGCTGCCGTCGGGGCCGCCTCCACCGCGCAGGCCACCGCCACCGAGGCCACCGGCACCGAGGTCGCCGCCACCGCCTCCTCCTCCTCGCACTCTGGTGCCGCCACCTCTTCCTCCCACTCCGCCATGCCCGGGTAATTCATTTTCATTCCTTTGTTTCTTTGGACTGATTTGCGCATACATTTTCTATTGATCAAGCATTCTTCATACATTAAGCAGAAGCTACAAATTTAGGGTTTGATGTGGCTTTTCATGCTCTCAAGCCCAACCCTATCGATCTTTTTTCCTTTGTCAGTGCTACATATACGTATTTTTTGTATCGTATATGAATTGTTGAACTTGAGTTAATTCCACAGAAATTATTGGCTTTTCTGATACGAACTAGATTGGCTTTTATATATATATATATGTATGCACACAATGTAGTTAGCTATTTCATATCATATCCATGCATAAATATGCAAGCCTTAAGAAAATAGAAGCATTGCTATAATTCCTGGCTGTTGCATATATATAAGTATACCTATGAATGCATTAGTGTTAGTTATTTGTGTAGTACACGTACGGATCTAGCTAGCTTGTTAAAGGGAATGAAGAAGATTGAAATATGTGCATGGCATTTTAGTATAGGAGAAAATAAAAGTACTTATAAGAACTTGAAATAATTATGTTTATTATAAACATATTAGGTCTTTATTTAACCTAGTTCATATATGTACGTAAAAAAGAGGCTCTGGACCGCATAACCCTGGGGATGAGGTCGAGGCCGAAGGTGTAACGGCACCAAGAAGGCAGCGCAAACAAAGAACGGGGAACAAGCTGCCGACGCAGACCTTAGTCATCACGGGGGTCGACCCCGACACAGGCGCACCAAGTGAACCACGGAGCTCGGCGTCGAAATTCAACAACGCCTGTGGGGTGCTCGTACGGGAGAACATCCCGATCACTACTTCCGAATGGAACCAGGTGCCCCGGTCAGAGAAAGATGCCTTGCTGACTTCGCTGTTTAACCTGTTCGCGGTCCCAGAGCACCTGAAGGAGACGGTGAAGCACCACGCGGAGATAACGATGTGTAATGCTCACAAGAACTGGAGGCACATTGCGACCAAGGAGTACGTGATGAAAAATCGCCATCCGGGAAGAAGATGGTCGAAAGTAACTGATGAGCAGTGGGACCAATTCGTCGCCTCGAGGAGCACTGACGAGTTCAAGGCCAAGAGTGAGAAGAACAAGGAGCTGCGAACGAGGAATAAATTCAACCACAGAGTTGGCAGCCGCGGGTACGCCGGGATAAAGAGCAAATGGGAAAGAGAAGATGCGGCACTGCGAGCGGCTGGGAAACCAGTTCCTTTCGAGGAAATATCGGAGCCTCGCGCCAGAAACTGGGCCAGGGGTCACACGAAAGTGAACCCGACGACTGGGGATGTGACGTTCCCCACGGAGGAGGTCCAGGCGGTGTCCAATCGATTGGTACTCACTCGACCTGTCCTGTCAATCCATCGTAAATAACTTGCTTCCTAAACGCTCGGTAGTGAAATATGGTACGTCTCTATTGCAGGTACAGTTGAGCCAGCAGGAATCGTCTCAAGATTCCGTACATTCCGAGAGGTGGCAAACACCTCTATCGCTTGCTCTGGGAAACCCAGAGAAAACTGGGCGTATACGAGGTGTCGGTGTAGCCGCTACATGGGATAGAATCTTTCCCAAATCAGCTGATGCCGCCCGCCAAAGGAAGAGGAGCAGGCACGAGGCTTTAATGGAAGCGATGATGGAGAAGGCAAGAGAGGCGGCGAGACAGGAGATCAGCGAGGATTTCCTGAGACGGTCGGAAGAGGCGGCACGAGAAGCGGCAAGACAGGAGTTCGCGAGGCTATATGGGGAGCTGCCACCCACGCATCGTGCGCCGAACGTTCCTGGAGGGAGCAGTTGCGCCTCTACCAACGCGGCCACCTCCGATGGGGTAGCTACAGCGTATCCCTACGAAACCCTAAATGTAAGTTCATGGCACTTAGTAGGATGTTTCATACACATCTTATGTTTCAAACACTGCTCTAATGGCCGAGAACCAACCTTTAACTGTTCCACAGGTGCAGGTGCCCACGAAATGCCGATTGGTTTATCCTGTGCCGGGCGCCAATATTACCGTCGCACACGGCCTACTGATGCCAGCTTCTTCGGGGGCCATGACGCACCATCAGAGAACATCGGCGGACATGGTGAAGGTACAGGTGGATAGGGTAGTGGCAGAGTTCGGTGCCATGACTGTCCCTGTACCTCCTGAAGAGGATGCGACCACGCTAGGACAATGCCTGATGACCTTCATCCAGTGGCCGAAGGTTCAAGTGGTTGTAGAAGGGGCCTCGACTCGCACATCTCCGGCCAGCGCCTCTCCATCAACCCGGATATCTCCTTTGGCCTTGAGCCAAACACATCTGTCGTTCGACCGGAGAGACGAAGACCCGATGCCAGCCCAAGAGGGGCCGGAGGCAGGTGTCACTCCAATGGATGTTGACCTGCCACCTGTCGATGCACCCGAGCCGTCGAGAACAGAAAGACGCACCAAGCATAGGCAGGACCCAAAGCCAGCGGAGCCAGACAGTGCGCAAGGTGCCGCGAAGAGTACTTTATCTCCAGGCACACTTCACGGCGCAATGCAGGAGGCATTTGCTGGCCCTACGCCTAAGGAAAACATAATACATACGGAGAGTGATCCAACAGCGGTCCAGAAGGCTCCAAAGAAAAGGAACACCAAACGGGGCGGCACCTCAAAGAGGAAAGCAAAACAAGATAGCGCCGCTAAGTCCCTGTCCTACGCGTCAACTCCCGTCTTTAAATTGACAGCTAGGCCAGACAGGTACATGCCCGGACAGCCGCTCCTCCCAGACGATGAGGTACAATCTTTGGGACTGGAGGCAAGACGGCTGCATGACATGATCGTGCAGCATGCGAGTCAACCGAGTCAATATGTATCGTACATCACGGTCGAAGTGCCACGAAGCTATCACTTTTATCGAGAGTTTGACTCTCCAACATTCACGGTCGACTTTGAAGACCTCTGGTACATGTACAACCTGAACAGGCTGGAGACCAATCTGCTAAGGGCCTGGACACTCTGGCAAAACAAAGAGGCCATGCGCCTCAAAGCGGACGTTGGGTTCATCGATCCGTGCCTCTTGCAGGATCGTCAAATTGACGAAGCCGAAGAATCGGTCGTCGAGTACATCTTCCAGGCATGGCTCGCGCAAAAGGACAAGGATGCGATACTCATGCCCTACAACCCCCTCGTGAGTTGTTCACTAATTCTGTCAATTTTTTCTCATCTACGTAATAAAATAGCTAAATGTGTTTACATGCATGTCATCTCGTCTATGCAGCGACCATTGGGTCCTTATCACCATAGTCCCCGATTGGAACAAAGTATTTTACTTTGATTCTCTTATCCGAGAGAAAGGACTACCCCGGCGGGACTTCTCGAAGATTCGGCGGTGCATTGATGGGGCGTACGTCAAATTTAGGGCATGCGGAGGGATGGCGTGTCGGAAAAAGCCAGCGCCTAAGCTCACCCACAAGTTTGACTACCCATGCAGGCAGCAACCGCCGAATAGTGTGACTTGTGGGTTTTACGTTTGCGCGCACATGGACGCGTTCGTCCAAAGCTGGAACCCACGGTCCACCGAAGAAGACTTCAAAATCTGGATGCAGCATGACAACTACGACTACTTACAAGATCAATGCCGCATCAGAGATGCGTTTGCGTACTTCCTCAACCAGTACGTCGTCCGGCCAAGCGGTGAATTTTACGCCGGCGTAGAGCTGCCCCCACCCGCTACATCTCATCATTCTGAGGACTAGTTGTACAAACTTATTTGTTTATTCAGACTTGTCAAATAATATTGGTTCATTCATTATCAACGTAGATTTCTACCTTATTCTTGTTTCAATACAATGTTGTTATATTGTGCTGTCTACTATCTTCTTGCAGGATATACATCTTCACGATCATCGAACGACTCCTCCGCAACATCATAGAAGCTTGATGACATATTTATTATGAATTTCAATGTGCTTGGGTGTAATATATGTGCATTAATTTAGATTTGTGAATTTTCATATATTGTGAATGTCTTGTACTATGTTGTCAATATATATGTGCCGATTTCTGAAGTTCATATAATTATGAATGTGCTTTTGATGCTTTGTGCCTCGCAGCTGGGGCTGCTGAGAGGCTGTGTAGCTGGGGCTGCACAGCTTGGGCTTTTTTACAGAGGGCATGGCTAGCAAATCCTGAGGCTAGCCAACAAAAAATGGTTTAGGGATGCAGGACATGGTCATCACTGACGGGCGCAACAAAGAGAGCCGTCAACGGTACAAATCATAACTGACGGGCAGATAATCCAAACCCGTCACTGGTAACCAATTATCACTGACAGGTCAAAATAGGCTACCCGTCACAGGCAACATATTACGACTGATGGGCAGGAAAAACCGACCCGTCAGAGGTAACCAATTATCACTGACGGGTAGATATTTCGTGCCCGTCACAGGTAACAACTTATCACTGACGGGTTACTATTTCGTGCCCGTCACAGGTAATAAATTAGCACTGACGGCTGGAAATTATTGACCCGTCACAGGTAACAAATTAGCACTGACGGGTCGACAATGGTACCCGTCAATGTTAGATGTCATCACTGACGGTGCCTCTCTACGCACCCGTCAGCGATGACTACTACAGGTCTTCCAATGGCGTCCCCCGAAGAGGTCATATGTGACGGGTCCGTGTTTCCTGCCCGTCAGAGAAAGTGTGTTATCTGTGACGGGCGTTAGCACCCGTCAGTGGTAACATACGTTACCACTGACCATTAGTTCCTGACGGGCGCTCCACCCGTCACAGGTGGGCTATTCCTGCCCGTCAGAGATGACCTGTTCTGTAGTAGTGAGTGGAAATATGAATTTCATGGTATAGCTCAAAGCTCAAATTCATATTTGATCTAGTTTGAATTTTTTTAACTATGGACCATGAGATTATTTTGGAAGTAGGTCAAGGATGTTGTTAGGTAGCTTCCATAATTTTATAGGAACTTTTGGAGATAAAAAGTACTCATGTGATAATAGAATACCAGATCAGTCTTTATCCAAATTATTGAAATTTGAATATTGCACAAATCCAAAAATAGGATTTGTTGTTCAAGAGTGATAAGAGGAGTTGATAAGTATTTGAACAGTCACATTTCTTGGTTTTTAGGAACATGTATCAAATATTTAAAGATTTGGGAGGAGAGACATATGATATAGAGTGTGGAATAGATTTTGAGAATAAGTGAAATTAGGATTTTGCATTGGATCATGGTCGTGTGTGTTGATGACGTCAGGCTAATGGAAAAGAGTATGGTTTATTCATCACCACTTTTTGTGATTAAAAAGAAATTAAGCAACAAAGAAAATTGCAAACAAAATCCAACAAAAACAAATCAAGCAAGGTTTATTTTGAAAAATCAGATTTTGCCCACTAATAAAAAACAACGTGTGACACCAGGCCTACGTAAATAAGTGAACAGAAAGATCTAGGAATACCCCTGAGTCAATCTATCATAAATATGAGAAAAACTACATACAGGGTAAAAGGATATGTAAAAAAAAGATATTAAACCGTTTTATTATAGTAGCAAAACCTACATCATTTACTCCCCTGCTAATTACGCTTTGCGAGATTATACAGCTCCCAGCTTTAATTTTCCTTTTGCGGGATGCTGCGAGCTGTAGACGTGGGCGAACGAGGCGAGGCCGACTGGCCACGGCGACAACGGTGTTTTGCCGAAGGGATCGGCGGGAGCGAAGCGAGCCGCGCGTGTGACAAATGAATGCGAACGAGGCGGCGGCGTGGGGGAGCGGCGCGCGCGGTAGGAACACAAGGCAAGCACGAGGCGCCTGTGTGAGAGAGTGGCGGGGCGGCCGCGCAGGCTGGTACAGCACTCCTGCTACCGCTCGTCACGAGCTCGCTCCGTCACTCGCCACTGCGCGACCGCTGCAGCAGGCGCAGCTAATTTGTCTTTGTTGTTTCTCGCTGTTGTTGTGGTAAAAAGCACCCACTAGATTAGGGGAGGTGCCCTGCGATTAGGTGGTAACCATGTGCTGCAGCAGCGGCAGGATAATGTAACCCTGTTGACGTGACGGACCACAGAGGTAAGTGCAGCATCATATCGCGTTCTGGGAATATGAAATTAAATTCGATGCCCGGCCATTCCTTTTCATTTTAGTTTGCGAGGACATTTCTTTTTCATGTACGCTACTCTATCTATTCGTTCGCTACCATCCGGTCCTTTCCTTCAAAATAAATGGAGTAAATAAACAACTACCAGTCTCTAGGTTTGAATATGTATAATTACAGCTTGCTTTTCGCATCCGGGTCTATTCTTGTCGACCTCTCTTTTTGCCCTTCGCTTCAGCGTTGATAGGTGATAAAACAATGAAAAAGAAAAGAAAAAGGAAAAGAAAAGGGCCGTAGCTAGACATTCGAGATGGAGACATGAAAAGGCCGAGGAGAGAGAAAGAGAGAGGGGGCGTGAAAGGGAGTGAGGCACGCTACGCATCACTACAGGTATTAATAAATGTCAGCCATAAATAAAGAAGCGTAAATCCTAGGGTGGTGTGGGGCGGGGGTGTGAGATTTTATTGGTGTGCGGTGGGGGCGCGTCCGTTGTATAGGGCTCTTCTACCGTGAGAGAGAGAGAGAGAGCGCCACAGCTAGAGTGAGAGAGAGGATAGACTGAGAGAGGCACAGTGAGTGTGTGTGAGAGAGGGGAGCGGCATAGGTGTGAGGGGAGTGGGCAGCTCTCATTTCGTCTTCCTCTTTGGTCCTCGTGATGTGCGCGCATTGCTGCCGCTGCCGCTGCTCAAGCTGAGTGAGTGAGTGCCGCCTCTTTCCTTGCTTCTGTCCGCTTTTCTTCCACCTCCTTGTCCTGCTCGTCGCCGCTCCTTCAAAACCCTAAATCTCTCATCTGCGTCGCCGCCGCCGCCGTCCTCCCGCCGGTAAGATCTCCCATCCCCAACCCCCCCCCCTCCCCCGGTTGTCTCGTGTGTGTTGGTTCTTTTGGCTAGCTCTAAGTTTAATCCCCATGTTTTTGCTCAGCTGCTTGTGTCCTCTTCTCCCTTTTAAGACCAGAGGTTTACGGATCTTGCATCATTTTGCTATTAAAAAAGAGCAAAACCCCACCTCACCTACCGCATCTATGTTCCTTTTGCTTTCGTTCTTTATCTGTTATTTTTTCAAATTTTAACTACGGAGTGGGGAAGCAGAGCGGGGGTGAGATACAAAGTACTAGTGGGAACCAAGATCGGCTCAAACTCCAGTTTTTCTTGAGATTTTTTAAGCTTTTTCTCCACTATGTTAGTGTTAACGAGGTTCTTGTTTCTTCCTGGAGAAAGAAGATTGTTTCGCATCACCTGATCTATTTTATCCTTACTCTCTTGCAGGGCCCTGTGATGCCTGTTCTTGATCCGGGAAAGCTGCTTCTTTGGTCACCAAACTGCAGGCACCCGCTGGTCCTAGCTTGAAGCGCATCAGCCGTTGTACGGCCTCCGCCCAGATGTGGTTGTTGGTCGCAGAGCTCCGTAAGTTGATGCTCTAGGAGCAGCTTCTGAGGCGGCAGTGCTTGAGAGGATGGGTTCTTCAGGGTGCTCGGAGATAGTCGAACTGGTGGATGAGACGAAAGATGCCCGTCCAGGCGGGGTCACCCACCTGAGGGTGAGGGTGAAGCCTGTGGGACAGGAACATGGGGCACGGTCGTGCTCCGTTGAGGATGATCTCGACCGGCTCCTCAGATCCATTAATGTACGCACCTCGGCCCGGGCTTCTGGGCAGACAAGCACGGATAAGAGGCTTATTGCGCTTGGGAAGGCCCCAATGTCAAGCTCAGAGATCGTGGAGTCCGTGAGCTTGAAGCAGGCCCTGAGGAAGATGTGCATCTCCCAGGCGTCGGAAATGGCTGCCATGAAGAGGATGTCTAAGCCCACAGCTGTGTCGAATCCTTCGGAAGCTGGGGCGATTAAGAAGCTTTATGCATCTGTTGTAGTTCCAACCAATGAGGAGCAGGATGAGAAGAATAAGGTAGGGAAAGCATCTGTTTTTCCTGAGAAGGCTGTAGTAAGTTCATCAGTTGAGTCAATTGAAGCCAGTAAGAAGGTGCACAGTAAGAGTTCAGCTAACAAGCATTTGCGATCAGCATCTCCAACCAAAGCTAAGGTTCATAAGACCAGAATCCAAGATGTGATCAGTAATAAGTCATTGGAGTCAAGTGAAGATCCATCTGCAGGAACAGCTGTGGCCAAACCAAGAAAAGGGAAATCTGCCAAAACATCTAGCCCCAGGGCTGTGCCAGTAGGCGGTGGTTCACGCCTCGTGAGGCCAGTGTTTCGCAATAAAACCTCCACAAAAAAGAAGGTTAAACCCGAACCAGCTGCAGCGGTGGCATCCCTTAAGCATTGTGAGGCAAAAGGTTCCAAATCTCACACTAATAAGCAGCAGGAGGCCCTTCAGGATGAACCCAGGACTCCAGCACCAACCAACAAGAAGGCTGCCGTTAGCTCTATCAGCGCTGAAGGAGCTGGATGTGGTGTTGGTGACATCCATGGTTCAAAGTCTGGTGACTTCTCAAGATCGAAGGAGAAGGGCGAATGCTCCCAGAGCTCGAAGAGCAGCATCGGTGATTATAGCACCAGTACAAGCATCAGCGATGACAGTTATGGCAGTTTCAGTAATAATGGCAGCAGGCCTCATATGTCAAAAAATGTGAGATGGGGAGCCATAAGGCGCATGGCAATCCAACAAGGGAGCCTAGGATTGAAGAACTTCAAGCTTCTCAAACAACTTGGCTGTGGAGATATTGGAACTGTCTATCTAGCTGAGTTGGTGGGCTCAGACTGCATGTTTGCATTGAAAGTTATGGACATTGAGTACCTAATAAGCAGAAAGAAGATGCTCAGAGCTCAAACTGAGAGGGAGATACTGCAAATGCTCGACCACCCATTTCTTCCTACCCTGTATTCTTATTTCACGACAGACAATCTGTCTTGCCTAGTCATGGAGTATTGTCCAGGCGGTGATCTGCATGTCCTAAGGCAGAAGCAACCTACTAGAAGCTTTTCAGAAGCCGCTGCTAGGTATGTAGCTTCAGTCATGCTATTTGTGTGTTCTCATAATGTCCTATTGCACTTGAATTTTCTATGATGGAGCTGCTTTGCACAAACTGAACTGAAGTCATTTTATACTGATGTTGACATAATCTTGCTGCTACGTGATTGATGATTTTTAGCTCAAGGTTGTGGATTGAACTATCATCTCACAAGGATAATTTTCCTTATGCAGGTTTTATGTTGCTGAAGTTCTCCTAGCGTTGGAGTATCTCCATATGCTGGGGGTCATATATCGTGATCTGAAGCCTGAGAACATACTTGTTCGTGAAGATGGGCACATCATGCTCTCTGACTTTGATCTGTCCCTGAGGTGCTCAGTAAGTCCAATGCTTGTGAGGTCCTCATCAGTCGGAAGAGATGAGCCTCCTAGGCCTTCTGGGCCTTGTGCAGAAAGCTGCATCGATCCACTGTGTATCCAACCGTCATGGGCCAATTCTTCTTGCTTCACGCCTCGGCTGGTATCTTCTACCCCTTCCAGGACACGGAGGCCCAGAGCTGAGCCCCTGAAGAAGCCGTCACTTCCGCAGCTTGTTGTTGAGCCAACTGATGCAAGGTCAAATTCATTTGTTGGGACCCATGAATACCTTGCCCCGGAGATCATCAGAGGAGATGGCCATGGTAGCTCGGTTGACTGGTGGACTCTTGGCATCTTTCTCTATGAATTGTTGTATGGCAGGACACCATTCAGGGGACCCGGAAATGATGAGACACTTACAAATGTGGTCTCACAGGGACTGAAGTTCCCTGATAGCCCAGCTGTCAGCTTCCATGCGCGTGATCTGATCAGAGGTCTGCTCGTGAAGGAGCCAGAGCACCGGCTAGGCTCGACAAGAGGAGCTGCTGAGATCAAGCGGCATCCCTTCTTCGAAGGCCTGAACTGGGCCTTGATCCGATGGACTGCACCGCCAGAGACCCCAAAAAGCATCGACACCTCAACCCTTGCTGCAGCAGTGGCACGCAAGAAAAAGGAAGGTAAGTGTCTGGAGTTCCGGCTGAATGGAGACGACATTGAGTTTGAACTCTTTTAGTGGTAGTTGTAGTAGTACTTTGTATTCCGAAGAATATCCATACCATGGTAGCTAGAAGTAGTAGTCGCACACCCCCCACTTCCTCGCAGTTTTCTGTTGAAAATGAGTTATCAGTTGTCACCTGCCAATGTTGGGATGTAGAGCAGTAAGGTCGGCTGTCATGCCTGTAACTGTATTCCTTGTTAATACCATCAAATATTAGATCAGCACGGGTGGGCAGTCATGGGCTTTTGCGAGCCCTTTTTTCAAGGCAGCCATTAACTTGCAAACAATTGCATCCTTTTTTTTTACTTTTTGCAAACAATTGCATCAACAGTAGTGTGTGCCTGGGTGACATCTGGAATGAGCTGTTACTTTGTCATTGCTGGGAAGTAGTAGCAACTCATGTAAGGTCGAGTAATAAGTTCTGTAACTCGTCTCCCTGTTAATACGATAAAAGAGGACGGATTCAGCAGTTATGTGCACTTTCTGTCACTGGCTATATACAATTATGGGCCTGTGTTGCTGTTGGAACGTACACCAGTGTGCATCAGCTATTGCCTGGATGGTACCATTGACCATTTTCTGTTACCGACTAGTATAACGTGTTGCGGTGTGATGATTACATAGCTGCAGCGAATCTCTGTTGATGTGCTTAATTAGGAAGCCAGGTAGAAAACCTTGATGATACCACTACCTCACTGTAACAGCATAACTCAAAATGGGCATTTTCTCTACCAAAATCCACTTGGTAATATGTACAAGAAAATCTCAATTCTATAACTAAACGCTACATATATGAACCCTAAATGTCGAAAATGCTGCTGGACTTACACAATGTAGGTCTTCTTCAGTACTTTCCTGCCATGCTTCCTCTTTGGATTAGATGCATTAGCCATGAGATTCAGGGCGTTAAGAATCTCCTCGTCCTCATTGTTCCAGAGTATTCTAGATTTCTCAGGGTTTTCAAGCAGCAGCTTGGCCACAAGGAAACCGGCAATGGACCAAGTTTGGAAAAGTCGGGCCTGTTTCCCAATGAACCGCGCACGCTTGGTATCATAATATTCCGGCCATTTATCCATAGCAATTCGCCTTTCAGCCACCTCCACGGCTCTTGCTGCAATCTCCGGCCGGTTCATCTTGATACATGCCACTGTGAGCTGCAAATAACAAGAAACTGATTAAGAACTATAAGCAAGAGCAGAGACAACGGTGCCAAATGGTCCAACTGAACATTGGACAAGTCTCAAGGTGCTAAACTGGACCAGTGAACAGTATGCATAAATATAAACCAAAGATTCCAACAGAATGCATAAGTTGCAAACCTGCCACAACAATGTTGGCCAGGAACCTCCGTTATGGTATGACCAAGGCCTGCAGCAAAACAAAATAAATATTACGAAGAAATGCAGACGATCCACAAGACTTGCACAAGTACACAATAACCTAAGACTCACGTGTTTTTAGGGTCGCTCCCAGTAATGAATTTCCACTCTTGATCCTCAAGAGCAGGATAACATATCTTCATTGGCATTTCTGCCACTAGATCAGACCATTTGGCTTCAATTAGATCCAGAATAGCATGAGATTGATCCGTTGTTGCCAAACTGCTTACAATTGACCACAAGTTCCCCAGAGAAAAGAAACGAAAATCCATGTGAGCTGGCTGCAGGTTTCCAATGAAGTAACCCCCTTTCCGAGGGATCCATTCAACTAGCCAGCGAGGAATCTGATCGGGATATATGTTAAACTTGTTGACAGCATCATAAGAATATTCCTCTGTTTTGTATCGATATATCTCATTTAGTTTTCTCTTGTCAAGCCAATAATACTCCCTAATATGAAAAGAGAGTGCCATAAGCCTGCTATTTAGGGCACGGATCAAGTCTGTTGATCCATCTTCCGGGGTAAGCATCTCACGAGCACACATGAGGGCTGAATAGAAAAGTGCCTACACCAAAAATGATATATGAAAAACCATGCATAAATACCAGAAAGTAATCCTCATCCATCCACATGGATAGTGGGGAGCAGATCATGTGACAGTATTAGCCGTAGTCTTAGAATGCCCTGAATAACCATGTCTGTGAAGACAAAAGCTTTAATTGACCAAATGTGTAGTTCCAGAACAGAACTGTGTTCGGTGTAATGAATTAAGCAGTTCTCAAGAACAGAACTGTGTTCGGTGTAATGAAATAAGCAACATCAAAAAGGAATTTAAGACATCCCAAAATCTCAAATACTTATTCAGTATGTCAAAAAGATCAGAACTCTTAATGTATGAGTACTATTTAGTGCCAGCACCCTCATCATATATGTTTACTTTGTTATGTCTTTGTATTTCTGCTGTTTCTTTTAAAAGGGTGTATTTCTGATGTTTCACTGTGTCACTATCACACATTTGTGCTACCTGAATCTCCAATGGGTGTCCATGGATTCCCATTCGACGATCTATCATGCACGAGCCATCAGTGACCAGCAATGTGGGGAACATGTCAAACCCATCAGCTAAGCAAAGCTTCAAGATCAATTTTATTCCAGTCTGGACATCAATTCTCTCATGAAACGACAGGTCCCCTGAACATTTTCCATATGCTCTCAGCAATATGATCCACCATAAACCTGAAAACCATCATTAGGGTGCTACTTTTTATGCTATATGCCAATTAATAAACAGAGGGAAATCATCAGATCCAATTTTACCTGAATCAAAAGGTTTAAAAACACTTTACCTGAATCAACTGGTGCCACACGGCCTATAGCAGCCTCCCCAAAATCAGGATCCAAGACTTCCTCAGTCGCGTCATCATCATCATCACCATCAAGTGGAATAACACGCACCTTGAAACTAGCTGGCATCAACCCCTGTCCTGGACTATGGCAATCCATTGTTTTCTCCCAACTCTACAGATTGTGAACAATCAGTTTTCACAAATTAGAAGCTTGATACATCAAGGGCAGTACATAACAAATTATTTTTTTCGAGGAAGTGGACATAACAATTTTTTAACCAGAAAGGTATCTACAAAAGTTAATTCCTAAACGAAAACATATATTTCTTCATTTCAACTAACTTCTTATAGGTTGTGCTTTCCGGAGCTAGCTTAGGTGCAATATGTCATTCGGATTTCAGAGCATCAACATCAATTGCATACACATTAACGTGCAATATCTTATTAGGATTTAGGAGGATCAACATCAATTGCATACAAATTAACATGACTCCTTTGTATTGACACCAACCGACCGAACTATGAAGGGACTAGTGAAGCGGGCATCACCTGGAGCTGGAGCGTGTGCAGGATGAAGTTGCGGACGATGTCGTACTCCCCCTTGAGCAGGAACGCGACGCCCGAGGGCACGAAGTCCCGGATGAACACCTGGTCGTAGTTGAGCGGGCTGGCGTCGTTGGGATCGCACGCGGCGATCGTGCCCACGGGGCTGCCGCAGTAGCGCACCACTGACTCCCGCAGGAGCCCCCACGCCTCCTCCTCCACGTCACACGGCGCGCGCCTCCTCTGCTGCGACGCGAGATCAGGCTCGGCGGCGGCGCCCGCAACACCGCCGTTAGCGCCCCTCCCGTCAACATCGCCGCGGGGAATATTAAGGCCGGGATCGTGGTGGTGTGTTCTCGGGTTGTTGCTGGAATGCAGCGAGCTGGCACACGGGGTGATCCGCCTCCTCTCCCTCGCGCCCTTCCCCGGATGGGCTCGGACCCGCAGAGAAGCGGGCCGCGGGGGCGCGGGGTCGGGGCATCCGAGATGCAGCGGCAGCCGTGCAGCCACTCGCGTCATCCCCATGCGCTGCAGCCGCGGCAGGAGACGGCCGGAACGCGTGGTGCACGCGCGACGCGATCGATGGAGGAGGAGTAACGGCACCACTTGGCCTGTGCAACCTGCGGGCAGGAGCGGCCCGGGGAACGTGAGACGGTGAGAGAGAGAGAGAGATGGATGCGAACGAATTAAGGCGGTTCAGTGGATGAAGCAGCTGCGTTTTGGTTTGTTGTTGGCGCTGTCAGGGAGGCAGTGGTCGCGCGGAGGAGAGGGGGCGACGGGGACGCGGAGGGGGTTATCGCGGAGGAGAGGGGGCGACGGGGACTCGGAGGGGGTATCGGAGACTGGAACCGGCGGGGAAGCTGCACGTGTCCACCACCCGGCGCTTCTCTCCACCCACATGCCACGCCTTCTCGTGTTCGCTTTGGTTAGTTTTACCGAGTGATCATGAATTACAAACAAAAAAACATAAGTGATTTCTAATTCATTGTATCTATCCTCGCTTATCATATAGTACATAGTTAGAAAACACTGAACTTAAAAAAATTATCACGTATATTCCTATTAAATAATATAAAACAACCATTTAATATATTCTTAAAATATTTTAATAGAGATATAAAACAAAGACAACACAATAATTATATTCTTGATATTCTCAATAGACACATATTTTAAAACAAAATATGCCGAGACTGAGAACAAATATAGTGAAACGGAGGGAATATTTCTCTGTTGCCTGAAATTCTTTTAACTCTTAATTATTATTTTTAAGCCTTTGAATCAATATTCAACCATCCTCATCCGTACCTCATTCTAATATAACCTACTGACTAAAAATTACAATAATTTTTCACTAAAATTATAAATTCTGAGATTGCAATTTAGGCTAAACAATATATAGTTTTAAGTGACTAAGATTTATAAATTTTTTTAAACAATCGAGTATTAGCAAAAACGAAAAATCAAATGAAAAAGAAATGAAGAAGGCTGTACGTACGCAAGTGAGACAAATTGTGTGGTGTATATATACGTGACCGTGAGAACGTATATAGTGCTATCAACACGCATCAAATGCGCATTTTGATGCATGTTTGAAAAAAATCTAAATAAAATAAGTATCCCTAGAAGAGGTAGTTCTAGTGCTACCATCTCTTAGGGTGCTACCATGCTATCAATACACATGGCACCACTAAAATGTTACGAGAAATTTTGAACAGCAAAATTTTAAATTCAAAATTGATCCATAAATCGAGAGGCAAAGAGGACAATTGAAAAGCAAAAAGGAGTAGATAATTCAAATTTTGTACCATCCGTAGCAGATTTCAAATTATCTATCTGCATTGCACGTTCCAGTTGACAGAAGCAGCAGCATAGCCAATCCAAACTAAAATCAAACGAACATGCCTGAACGCTCACGATCCTCCCTTTTAGCTTTTCCACGTGCCCTTGATTTCCACGCGACTCGCCGACTTCGCTTCACTTACGCAGCACTACTGCATAATGACAGCAGAATCTTGGTACTGCCATGAATAACCACTGTAATACATACACATCATCGGTCGGCTCACATTGCCACATCGATTTATCATGGATATACAATGGCCGCACATGATGAATACAATAGCATTATCCTGTCAAAATACATACAGTACCTGAACTATTTGCACTTGAGCATGTAAAAATGTGGAAAGTTGCACTATAGTACAAGTCGGGAAATGTTAGAATTTCCTACAGTGCTTTTACTCCTATGGTTAGATCCTAACATGTCAATAACAATCTATTTCCACCTCAAATTATTGAACTGCACACAATAGCAGCACAGACTTCCGCTTTCCAACTCCAAAGGACAATTTCAATGTGCGCCATCGTCATGATCATTGTCGTTATCACCTTCGTAATACTCGTCGTCACGGTGAATCTGCTTATCTTGGGTATGCTCTGTAAAACATAATACAGAGTTCTGTAAGAAGGACGATGAGAAAGTTCAAAGGACAGAAAACAATACAGATAAAGAACGACAGGCAGAATGAGAAATAAGATACTTTTTCTGAAAAAAAAATTAGAGTAAAAGCAAATGCATCACATCTATTTATTTATTATTTTGAAGAAGTACAAATATACTCAGGATGTGCCATGCAGATGTTTCTAGAGGAGAACGGCAAGTTCCAACACACATCATGAAGCCATTGCTATCTACTCCGTATATGACTACTGTTAAGTGTAAGACATGCCGGAGGTATTTCACTTACGATCAGCACGTTCATCCGGATCCAGCTCATCTTCATCAAAATCTGGGATAAAGAAATCAGGTGGAACCTGCAAAATGACTCATTATATATAAATGATCCATGTTCAAGAAAAAAACTACAGTATCCTGATGTAAGCAAGAAAAACAGGCAACAAAAGATGCTAGTATCCATTTCTTTTACACATAACCAGTTTCATTGGGCTGTTCCATCATCATGATGCATTTCTTATACACAAAACCAGTTTCAATTGGCATGTTTCATCAATCATCATGCGAGTGCAAAGACAAACTAACCTCTTGCATCTGAACCCCAGGTGCATGCTGTATGGCCCGCAAACTCTCCATGACTTGCACTTTGATTGAACTGAGATAGGTCTTACTATTCAGATTGTCCTGGTCCATTAATCAATAAGAAGATATATAGCATTTTGCGCATCATAAAGAAAGAAATGGAAGTTCTACTTGGATCGTACTTACTCCCTCCGTTGGATAATGTAAGGTGTCCACGCTTTCCAATGTTTACCTTTGACCAATAATTAGTTCAACAATATGTGGATTGTGTGATACAAAATTGATATCATCGAATTTGTATTTAAAACCATTACCCTACAGGTGAGACTTTGTGACTATGAACAAAATATTCTACAAGAACTTTACGGTCAAAGTTCAACTTTGGAAGCATGGGTGCCTTACATAATTCAACAGAGGGAGTAATATTTAAAAGGCACGATGCACCAAACAGCAATTAAATATTTCTATTACACCAGACAGGCATAGGATTGAAAAAAAGGGTCAATCAGAAAAGGTTTCATACCATGTTCAAATTTGGTACTTTCAATGTATAATCTGGACCGAAGTACTTAATATATTCATTGTCAGGAATCTCTGCAAAGAAAATGCCATGCAGAACTCGGCATCATGGATAACTATACAAAGAGTTGCTTAAGAAAAACTATATAAGGAAGATATCAGATATCAGGAAACTCTCAGATTTGTTTTCACTGTAAAAGACCAAGAAAAAGAAGGAAAAGAATACAAGAAAAATGTTGCTACCATGAGGGATTACTAGCTACTGTCACTAAAAACAAAATAGCTAGAGAGGACAGAACAAAGAAATGAGATACCATTTGGGAGCTCTGTATCTAGAAGGGCCCCAGTTTCAACAGCCCAACACCGTGCTACATTCTCTTTGGTATATCCACCACCTCCTGTCACCTGCATGTTCAAAAATACATGGATATCCTAGAAGAAGCAAATGAAATTATACGGTAATAGTTTTCTCCCTTACCAGCAGGGGAATTTTAAATTTCTTGACAAACTTTACACATTCAGCATGGCCTGTTTATCAAAATAGATCAAGCTGGTAAGTATAATAGATCATTCAAGCGAGTATAGCTCAATGAAACTAAGTTTAAAGTCCAAAGGACCCCAAACACCATTAATGCAAGAAAATTCCCAAAACTATGGCAATTACAGAATTAAGTGGAGATGAGGTTAAACAAGGTTAGTTAATTGTACACGATGACAGTTTTGCCGAATCTATGAGTAGCACATATAAGGTATAAGAACTATAGAACCTTCAATTGAAAGATTGAAGCACCCTAGACGGTCTCGTGCCAATGAATCAGCCCCACACTGAAGAACAATAGCACCTGGCAGATATGTCTCAACAACCTTGGCAATAATCTACATGATAAACATTACATAACTTGATAAGACTAAAGAACAAAGACATGAATAACGATAAGGTAATGCACATGGACTTACCGTTTTAAAAAGCCGAGTAAAGCTGGTGTCATCTATGCCATCTTTAAGTGGGATGTTGATGGCATAATATTTTCCTTCCCTGTCTCCTATATCCTTCAATGACAGTCAGGTAAATCAATATGAAGAGCACATTCATCTAAAAAGACGCTATAAAACAACTCAAAGGTCTCATCATTACTTAACAGCACGTGACATGCAACTATTTAAAGGCAAAGCAAGATGCAAGCTCTGTAAGTGCAACTGTTTTCTACATGTTTATGAACAAAAAGGCGCACATTTATGCTCATATTGAACCTTGTTTTTTCCTCTATTTTGCAAGTTACAAATTCTCTATCTCCAGTTAATGGGGGAATTTTGATTTAGGAATTCCCAGCTCAAAAAAATACAATTGCATAAAGAAACCCCTAATTCATTCAGAAGCACCCGTAAGACATCAGCAAAAACAGCATCACTAGCCAAGATAGAAGACATCATGACCCATGACAAAAACAATAAAGTGAAGCTTCAAGTGATAGTTCAAACATGACCTCAAGAGTTTCATTGGTCACTTAATGGCTTCTATTCTTCTCGGCTCAGATGACAAACATCCTCAATTAATCACATGCATCAAAATGAACAAAACCCTTTTTAGTATGACCGTTTATCAAATATAGATCATAAACCTCCATTATTCCAAATGCGATGCTGGGTATTTGGACAGAATATTGTGCCACAATGGTCCAGTAAAGGAACCACAGTTCAGTGATAAAATGTTACAATTTACAAATGTTAGGAGGACAGGAGACAGTGAGACAAATAAGAAATTGGAGTATGTTGCAATTGTTCCTAGAACTATTGATTACCTCCAGTATTATCAACTTTGAGTAGCATTATACCAACAGTCGTTGTGACTCAGTATTGGTAAATGTATCTTATGTTTCATACAATTGAGAGTTCAGATGCCAACTTTAGCTGATATGCAGTACGTAGGAGACAAGAAACACCATACACTTCATGTCCAATAGTGAACATAAACCAAAATAAATATATGGATCTAATCCCTGTCAGCATCATACATCGAAAAAATTAACAATAGACTAACCTGAGAAATTAAATCATGAAAAATACGTAAAAAAAATTATTCACAAAGCTTGTCAGTGTAACACTACCTTAATATCACCTGTGCCAGGAAAGAACATGTCACCATACTTGTGGAAACTTACAGTCATTACCCTGCAAATATGTATCAACAAAAAAACATATAAGAAATCTAAAGGCACTTGAAGACACTGCAGCACTAATATACAACATCATGAGACCACCAACACTAGAAGACAGAGATGCCAACTAGATTGAAAAAATGGTGGCCACAACAAAAGAATAACTATCAACAATTACACATTCATGCTCTTTATTTGCAAAAACATGAACCTGTCGGTGAAATAGAAGGCTTCTTCAACTCCATCTCCATGATGAACATCGATGTCAATATAGAGAACCCTGGCATGATACTTAAGAAGCTCCAAAATTCCCAAAACCAGATCATTAATGTAGCAGAAGCCTGATGCCTCACACTTCTTTGCATGATGCAACCCACCAGCCCAATTAATGGCAATATCACATGTTTTATGATTTAGTCTTCTAGCCGCATCTAAAACAATAAAGAACAGCTTAGTGAGCTCGCAAAATAGAAAGAAGCCTTGGCAATTTTCATATTACCTAGAGTTCCTCCAGCATAGATTTGGCAGAACTCAAACAAATTATCAAAGACCGGGCAGTCTTCTCCAAGATTGTCTGTGAACATAGATTAACAAATTAACTGGGAGCAAATCATGAAGGAATCAGATAAGTGAAGTCAGAAAAGTCCAAAGACATGGAGATGTGTTCTATAGCAATTCCCTTTTGTAAAATAGGCATATTATGCAAAATATACCAGATGATTTTTCATTTAAGTGGAAACAGCTAAGCTTCTATTTGCATACAACAATGTTTTCAGAGATAAAACCATCTTAATGAGCTCCATTTCTATTTTCATTGTATATGCAAAGACCTAAGCTACATACAGCACCACCTTAGATCCACGTAAGTAATTAGGGGGTGTTTGGTTCGGTGCACTCCAAAGTTACACAAGTTTGACCAAGATGCTGGTGTTTGGTTTGTATAAACAACTGTAGCGCGCCACAATTTCTTAGGCACATGGCCCACTCGTCATACACACATTCTCTAGCCAAATTCGCCACCATTTTTACAGCAATATGTGGCTACCAGCCAAACATAAGCAGCAAGAAATGTGGCTGTATTTTATTGTGAAAATAGCGAAGCGTGGAAGAGTAGTTTGCAGAAGAGAAAATTTCCTTCATTCATACATCTAGTTAATTCACTTGCATATAGGTGCTGGGTATCAGGAGTTATCCGGTGCAAGAATTCCACATAATCAGCAGAATGGAACTGGGCAAGCTCTGTCGGATAAGCTTTGTGGGGTCTCTGCAAAAGCCATTGGGAGCAAAGTAAGGTAAAAGGCACATCAGGCACTTCATAAGTGCAAAGAAAGAAAATAAACATAATTCAATACCGACATATATCTCCATCTTCTTGTGAAGTTCGTAAGAAAGCACAAGATGATGTGTCATACAAAGACGATGTGGTTTCATCGGGTGATTTGGCCCAAAGTAGACATTCCCCACATCTCCTGAGATGGTCATTAACAGAAAAGTAATTAAGCAAGCAATCATAAGAAGTTGAACTCAAACATATAAATTTGAACAGTGAAACTTATACACATGTTCAACAAAACGAGTGGAATTTTCTAAAAACAGAGTAATTAAGGACCTTGAATAAATAAATTAATGAAATCATTAGTTGCAAAGTGTGGATCAAATAAATCTGGAACATGTGAGAGAAATTAAAGATGCTGAACCGTTCAAGTATCTTCATGTCTGAAACTACGAGATTCTTTCCAAAGAGCCATACGACATATCTACACATTCTTGACCAAAACCTAGCCTGATCATACACAGATAACGAGAGCAATGATTACTATTTGACTCTTGATTGGAGGGATTCTTCTGCACCCTACGTTATCCGACATGGAATGAAGCATACATCCTAACGCAAACTTATAACGCACCTAAGGCTAGGGTTGAACAATTCAAGAAACTAGTAGGGCAGTGAACAAGGTAGCCCCAATCGACCAATTCTACTTGAGCAAGTCCTGAAAGCTCATACCACCGTAAATTTTTCCTTTGGCGTAGAGCCAAAGCACCCGCTTCGACCGCAATGACCCATGATCACATCTTGTCATAACAAATCGGCGAAGCAAAAACAAAAAATGCCGCTAGGTACATATGGTATGTCCCCTTATTATCGAAATTGTGCGATGAGACAACCGAGAGGAGTAAGAGTACCGACTTGCCACTAAGGGGAGAGCTAGGGTTGTACACTGGTAGGGGAGAGTGTAGAGAATAGGGAGCATAGCGAACGTACCATCGTAGAAGTAGGATATCCTGTCTTTCTCCAGCATCACCTCGCTCTCGAGCAGCCGCCTGCCGCTACGAGTGCCGGCGGTGGCGCGCCAGATGGGGGTTGGGGGGGAGGGGGGAGGGGGGAAGCCGGGAAACCGAGCGCGACGGAGGCGGCGGCGGAAGGTGGAGTGAGGCGATGGCTCTGGGCACGGGGGTGGGAAAGGTTGTAGACAGGAATGGACAGTCAGGATCGTTTTGATGCCAGGATCGGACGGACGACGTTGTCTGTCCTAGATGGGGTAGCATCTTTACTAGTTTCATGCATGACTGGTGTTCACACACGTAATATCAGGGTTCTTCTACAAAAGTTGCGGTTCAAGGTGACACAAGGGACCCTTCGCAGCTTCCGTCGGGGAATTCCTCTATTAGGGAACATAGATGAAATAGATCTAACCCCTATAAAACTATAAATAGTCCAAAACTAATCCTCATCGGGTATCACGAAACTGGGTATAGACTCCTAGCCCCTATACCCATCCCCTGCGAGGACTCGCTAAAACTGACATGGGCCCATTTTGTATAAACCCTAGGCCCAAATCTAACCCAAAACTCCAATCTTTCCCACTGCCCCTGCCGCCCTCCCCTAGCGTCCTCACAGCTTCACCCCGCCACCCTCCCCCAGCGCCCCCCAGCAGCCTTCGAGCCCCCCGCTGCCGTTGCCGCGGCCCCACCTCCGCCGCACCCAACGCCGTCGCGGCCCCCGCCTTTGCCGCCCCCTGCACCCAGCACGCGTGCCCGCCACCCCCGCGCCCCACGCCCACCGCCACCTGCCGCCAGCCTGTCGCCGTTGTAGCCGCACACCCAGCGCCCCCGCGCCAACCACTCGCGCGCCCAGCACGCTGCCCCCACCCCCCCCCCAGTCGTTGCTCCGCCAGCCCGTCGGGGCACGGGGATTGTATCCCTGTCGGGGGTGAGGAACGAGAGAAAAGCCTCCCCGAGGCCGGGTTCAGGGATGGGGCGGGGAAATATCGGGTTCGCGGGGACGGGTCTATCAGCAGACTCCCCACGGGGAATGTCCCTGTTGCCATCTTGAGTTGTGGTTTTCACCGGGTTCTTACTTGCGAGCTGACATTTCGGACCCACTCGCAAGCACTGTGTTAGACATGAATGGGAATTGACAAATTCATTGTATATCGAGTCCATGAAACAAGTTCTTGATCTCCTTACAATGGTACGCCTCTTCTTAACCGAATGTTCTTCCAGAATGTTGTTGCTCCTCAGCCTAAATACTAATGACACAATACTTCTTTTTAAGAGAGCAACAGCTACTTACCCTCTACACCATAGCCGCCTTATTTGATATCTTGCTCTTATGAATCTTGGCATACACCCGCTTGGTCTTGAAGCACAGAGCACAGCAAGATTTTGAGGCCGAACCTGATGACGCAAACCATCACTGTGATTGTTGATGCCACTATGCCGACTTGCAATTCATGGTGGGAAGAAGCAGAGTTAGGCTAAAATGGATGCACGCAATGGACGTATAACTAAGTCAGAAAGGAGGAGGCATAGAGCAAAAATAATGAAGAGATAAATCGATTAGAAAGTATATCGAGAGATTTGTTTTGTGAACTCAATGCACAATAGATTATACGGATGCATGTCACCTTATGTCCAACATGATGTTGAAGCGGATCCTTGATTTATGAACGTTTGCTCAAATGAATGATTCCTGATAGCCTTTGGCCACTATCGGAAGAGCTAGAAACTCAATTTGCATACACTCGAACTAACTTGATTTCAACTTTCAACGGGTAAGAAAACAAACTTTCAATCATAAATTAGGTTTCAACTCCATGAAGTGTAGCTTTCAACTCCACGAACCATAGCTTGCAACTCAATGAAACCATAGCTTTCAACTCCAAAGAAGCTTTCAACTCCACGAACCATAGCTTGCAACTCCATGAAACCATAGCTTTCAACTCCAAAGAACCGAATGTTTCAACTCAAAGAGCACTAACTTTTAGCTAGTGAAATTGACTCCAAATAAGGAAGTCCAACTTTCAATTCATAGAATAGCAACTTCAAACTTGTGTATTATCAATTTTCAGCTCAGAAATTTGAAGCTAAAACACACAAAAAAACATATCGAAAACACCCAAAACTTGGGAGTTTTGCCCCCCTGCCTACCTTCTCTCCTCACAATCGATGAGGGGGTAGCACGGCGGCCATGGAAGATGGTGACGATAGGGGAGGGCGTAAATGGCAACGGCAGCGGTGGTGGTATGGGCGGCGATGTCAATGACGGACGATGGAGTCGAGAAGGCGGGGAAGAGCACTGGTGGTGGTGGAGGTGATAGGGAAGGACGGAGGCATGCGGGGAAGATGCGGAGGGTCACTGGAAGTCGCTGGTGGGAGGGACACGGGGGAAGAGAGGCAGAGGAGCGCAATGAAGAAGAAGAATGTGTCAAATGTGAATAGGAATGAGATGGGAAAGAGAATGGGAAAAAGGGAAAGGATTTTCTGGGGGGAACCACGCAACGATAGCTGTCTCAGAATCCTTCGTGCCGGTAAACAATCGTGGATTATGGATTTCAGATGTTTTAACGTGGGACTGAGATGTCAGCTTGGAGGTTAGTTCAAGTAAAAATAAGAACCCTCATAAAAAAACAAATATTTATAGAAGAACCGGACATTATGTTTGAATATTGCAAACACCGTAACGCAACTAAGACCTCGAATTAGGGGTTAAAAACGCATTGTATTATTTTGAACTAGTTAATTAGTCATAGTGCACTTACAATATATATTTTTATAATATTTATTGTGGTATATATCTGTCTAATATATTGAAGAAAATGCAAAGCAACCAACATTATCAATCACATATAATTTATATCAGACAAAAAGAAGATTTTCTCACACCTGCAATTCATTTAGTTTTCACCATGGCCTAAAGATGAGAATCCAGGGAATTACTCATAAGTTGACATTTTTTAGAAAATTAAAGGGTGTTACTCCCAAGTTGCTAGCATGAGATATTTCTATTCTACTGAAAAGAAATATGAACTTGTAGCTTCAAAAATTGCTTCTACATCCATCAATCCTAATCGCCTAAAAAAGCAAAAAGAACTAAACTTGCTTTATGGTTGCTGAACTGTGCTAGGCTTAATTTATTTTCTAAAATACGGTGTAGAAGTTGCCAAAGGAAACTTGGTAATCTATTTGGCAAACATACTATAATCTAACTAATTTCTAAGATAAAATAGTAAAAACACCACACTTATCACAAGACTAAGGGATTAAGCAACGGTGTAGTATCAGATCCCACAGATTATAAGTTCTTTTTTTCTTATGGGAAAAAGTCTTTTTCAAAGATTATATAGAGATTTCATATATGAAACTGAGATAGTTACCTTTCAGAAAATTCAAACTAAGGCTGTGGTTCATTCTTCAGAAGGTGGGAAAAATCTCCCACCCTATAAAGATCATCTAGAATGTGGAGAGCTTTGGTTCCATTCGAATAGAAAAGTTGACATGAGAATATCCATAAAGGAGCTGGATGAAATCAAAATTTCATGTTCGGTTTTGAATTAGAGAAGTTAAAAATAATAAACCAACGTTGACTATAACCCCTAGCCTTCCAAGCAAATGATGCGGGATTGATTCCCGCTACCCGCTCCATTCTATCTAAAAGGAGTATTCTATTTGTCTAGACGTGGTAGAGGCATGTATTCAACCTTTTTCGTCCACTAGTTTCCAGTACTATAGAGCGGAGTAGAGCAGTTTGATAGCTCACCAGGCTTATAAACTTGAGGTCACGGGTTGTTAGGACTTGGGTCTCTTTCTTAGGTGGGACACCAAATCCATGTATCTTCCATGTATCTTCAACGATTAACCAATTTCTTGACGCTGGGGTTGATCATAAAGAGATACCTCTTTCTCATGAATTTATCTAGATGTATATAAATTTCCTATCTTTTAATAGCTAGGACACGATTATGAACACTTTTTTCATAGATTATACTAAAAATAGCTAACAAATAAAAATAGTTTAACCAAGCATGATTATCATAATCAACCAACTACATACCCCATTCACATAAAATATATTTTACTCTTGCCAAAGAAGCAAAAGTTATTTGTGAGCAATTCTAAAAATGACAGGGATGTGATTATTAGTTAGCGGTGATCAAAATAATAATTAAATAATAAACCTATATGGGTTATATCTACCACATGCACAAGACATGAGCATCATGAGTTACAGATGGTAAATATGTTGATGTCAAACCTTGCTTTCGTGGCTCTCTGCTCCCACCGCTTCCTCTCTCGTCCTCCATGAGCAACTGGGGAAATGACGCTGCCAAGATGGCAGCAACTCCGTCTCTCACAACGGCTACATCTCGAAGTTGGAGAGCTTATGGATAAAACTCCAGTCCGCACTCGCCGCCGACACCTTCGGCACCGTGCTCGTCATCTTCCTCGGGGACTACAACGACCGGGCCCCACACACCTGCCATGTCCTCAACTTCCTCCTTGCACTCCCGGCCTACCACCCGTCCAATGCCACATCTTCCTCTGCGGCAATCACGACCTCACCTTCGCCCCCCAACGGCTCCCCTTTCGCTGCCACCTGGGCCGAGTACATCAACAACGAGGTGTACGAGGGTTGGTTCCGTAGGCTAGGGCACAAGGACATGCACATGCAAGGGAGGAGATGGGGTGGTGTAAGGAGAGGTGGAACCCCAAGAAGGGGCTCCCATACAAGGGCTCTATCTATGATGTGCGGCCTACCTTCGAGTCCTACGGTGTCGCCCATGGATCCCAGATCAGTTCATGAATTCCTCATCAATTGGTTTTCTTGCTTCGATGCTCACTTAGTTAGTACTAGTTTTCATTCTTTATACTTCAATTGTTGTATGATGTGTCCTGCCATTATCACAAAAATGGTTATAACAACTGGAGATGTGGTCGATAAAGTCACTAACAGGGTCCAATGATGTGAATTCATGGTCATTGTAAGCTCCGCCGTTTGAAGTATTAAGTATTACTAATTAGTAAACACATCCAAATTCTAATCATGAATATTTTATTGATAGAATAGTGTCTCATGCTTAATTTTGAAGTAATAACGACCACTTTTGTAGTATGAGAGAACGCTCGCTATGACCCCTTGTCGGCTCAAAAACTATGATGGTATAATCTATCTCGGTTAAGAAAATAAATTGTCTGTAATAATTAAAAAACCATCTATAAAAATCACAACCATTTTTTCTCAAACCGTCGGAGAGAAACCACTCATCATAACCGGCTCTTTTCCTCAAATCGTCTGAGATAAACTAGCACAGATCGAACCGCGCCCGGCCACCTGCCCACACTGCATCGTGCGATCGACCCTGTATAAGACACCCGCCGCACATCTCCAAACCCTAAATCTAGCACCCCGTCGCGGCCTTCTCCTCTCCCCTTGTCTTTCCTTCGCCACCAAGAGAGCCCTGCTCCTCTTTCCCAGCTGATGGCCACCGGCCCTCCAAACCCTAGCCCCGCCATCTTCTCCTCTCCATCTCTCTCCTTCTCCTCTCCACCCTCCCCTTTGCTCTCCTTCCACCAGATCTGGCCTTTGGTTGTTGTCCCTCTCCCTACCCCCTCCACCAGATCTGACCACTGGCAACCGCGCGCAGCGGCTGGAGGCTTTCCTGGTCCTTGATCTAGCAAGGCCGACTGCCTGTGCGAAGTTCAATGGCAGAGGCAACGGCGCTGGGTGGTAACCTCGAAGGTGCTCGTGCGGGAGCAGGACCGCAAGGCGTGCTGCACCTTCGCGCACACCGCCGCATGCTGCGGGTGAGTTGGCAAGAGCTGCTCCCTCGCTTGCTCCGCACCCAACACTCGAGTGGCTTGACCGTGGTGGTCGGGACAGACCTGAACAGCGTCCGACGGGTCTGCCTAGTGCGGGCCAGCGGGGTTGGCTGGTGCGGGCTGGACATCTTGGTGGCCGCACTGCTTCGGCCCTGGGGACCTGGAGGCTTTTGCTGTGATTCAAGTTTGTTTGTGAGTTTGTTGTAGCTTTGTTGTAAATGAATCTATGATCAAATCTGTTTGTAAGTATTAAGAGAATGAATCAGTGAGTTTGAACCTGTGATTGTTGGATTTTAATTTGAATAATGCATGGCAAGCATTTCACGCCATGAAATTGATTTTTTGTTGCATAATTCTCGTCACAGACGGTTCTGGAAACCACTAATCTATGATGCTTGCTCATCTTAGAATGTTTTTTAACCGCTTGTGATGATGATTTTTTATCACTAACCAATGAGCATAGATAGTTCAAGAAATCGTTTAAGATAAGGAATTTGAACCGTTCGTGATCTGGTTGGTTGTCTGTAGCAGCCAGCATTCGTAATACCAATCCAGGAACATGTGTGAAAATATTCAATCTGTACCAGCATTATGGTGGCTGACCTAACTAAACATAAATCCTAGTACTAGAAATATAATAAATTTACTAATATTCAATTGGAGACACACTATGACACTATACTTGGTGATTGCATTGCTTCATCAACAACTATCAGCTTGTCATGCATATACTCTACTTCAACGTGAGACCTACAAAAGCAGGGTTTATACCAGTTAATACATAAATGAATTGGCATACCTATATACACTGTAAGAGCATTCCTCAAATCAGTTTTAGTTAAGAGCTTGCATCTGATCACGTCGAGGTTCATGTGGGCTGACGGCACTGCCATTATTACGACTATCAAACAAATAACTCTTCATTGCTGCCCATTGTTCCTACACCTTGCTCATGCTATCGATGATTGTGCTATTTCGTTCTCGAAGTGCTCACTTTTGATAACAAACTGTAAGCTTTCTTGATTGATCAAAGCTCCAACCTGTGCTGACTATGCTTGAGAACATAAGATGTCTTAACAGAAGGTTATTTCTTCAAAGAAACAAAGACTGACAATTTATATATGTCTGTCATAAACTAGATTAGTGTCTATTGAAGCAAGGAAGCGAGTAAAAGATAAAAAGGAAAAACCAAATCTAAAATAGGTAGGCACAAGAGGATACGTGAACATTAAAAATAACTACATTGAATGGTAATGATTGCAGGATTAGAATGACAGTAGACTACACCATATTAATTAGTCCTTTTCAGATAGTCATAAAGAATACAGGTGGAACAAATGGCATTTGAACAGTATTACTCCTGGTAGTTTAGTACTTGGTTCCACAAAGTACAATATCGTGAGTATTATTTATAGGTATGTGAATGAATGTCAAACATGTTTTCTAATGCTTTGATGACGTTTTAGTTTTAACAATCAACAGGATAGACCCTTTTATTTTGAAACGGAACACCATAGAACTTAGCAAGCTATTCTCCATCATTGCAAGATTTTTTTTAGATAAAGAAGGGTCGACCCCCGTCCTCTCCATAATTGCAAGTTAAGTGTCCGAGTGAATACCATTTAGCTCATCAATGACACCAAACAACAAATTCGTATATCTTATCGAAAGTGTGTAAGCATATATCCATAGCTTCCAACACAAAAAGAGAGCATATATTCATAGCTAGCAAAGCTCCCACTGGAATTTATCCAAGCAGCTTTTGATTTGCCAGTGGTTCGAATTTCATTGTAGATCTCAAGAAAGCTGTGCCTGAGGAGCACAAGAGGTTTCTGTTTGACTTGGTTTGGATCCATAAGGAGGTATGCATTCTTTTTCTTGTGCAAAGTATGGGTAGAGACGCAAGAGGTATTTCTCGATGGGTGTTTCATGTTATGGGTTGTATCATGCATGGCAGGAACACGTGCCTATTGATACGGATGAAGGCCAGATTGCTTGCAAACTGATTGCGGTTCATGCTGGCCTGGAGAAGTCCATGGATTTGAATGAGCAGCTTAGGGTGCGTTTGGTTGGAGGGCGAGGGGGGATGGGATGAGCCCATCCAATTTTTTTGGGATAGGGTGAACCATTTTTTTGTTTGGTTCAGTGGATTGGATGGACCAAATTTTTGTTTGGCAAAAATTGGATGGACCAAACTGGATGAGCCACTGACACGCGGGCCCCATATGCCAGTGACTATTTTCCCTAATCCTTCTCTCCATCCTTTCTCTCTCTCTCTCTCTCACACGCACACACACCGGCAGCTTCTTCCTCGGGTTGGGCAACGGACAGAGCTCCGGGCGGGGGCCGGCGGGGCTAGCTGCGGTGGCCGGCGGGGCTGCGGGGGCCGGCGGAGCTAGCTGCGGTGGGCGGCGGGGCTGATCTCGAGAGGGGGCGGGAGCTCGGGCCGACCAGCGACGGGGCGGAGCTCGGGCCGGCCGGCGGGGCTGCGGGGGCCGGCGGGGGCGGTGGCCGGCGAGGCGGATCTCGGGAGGGGGCGGGAGCTCGGGGCGGGGAGCGACGGGGCGGAGCTCGGGCCGGCCGGCGGGGCTGCGGAGGCCGGCGGGTCCGGCAGGGCGGAGGGGCTGCGGTGGCCGGCGGGGCAGATCTCGGGAGGGGGCGGGAGCTCGGGCCGGCTAGCGACGGCTCGGAGCTCAGGCCGGCCGGTGGGGCTGCAGGGGAGCGGCCGGCGGGGAGTGGCCGGAGCGCGGGCGGATCCGGGCAAAAAAGTAGCAAAACGTGATTAGCAAAAAAAATCACGATTAGCAAGATTAAGCACCATTAGCAAAAATTAGGATGAGTCCATCCGGTAGAATTTGCCGCACCTCCCCATCCAGCATATAGGGGGAATATTTCTATGGGGTGGATATCCCTATCCAATATCCCTATCCACCCCATCCACCCAACCAAACACTCAAAAAAATAGATGGCCATCTCCCATCCACCTTGATCCACCCAACCAAACACACCCTTAGAGTTTTGAGAGCTAGGGACACAAGAGTGCCAAAGGTTCAAATGCTTAGCGGGAGGCAGGATGTTTGGAACATACCACGGGTGAGCTAATGTGTGATCCTATTGCAATCGATCTTACCATAGATCAGCAAATTTTCGCTTCTGTTAGTTTTTCTTGTTATTGTGTTAACTGATTTGGTGTTGCAGCTACCTAGGTCCCCTCTTGTATAGTTGATCAAAGTTTTGCAACTAGATATAACATTCAGTGCATCAGATTACCATCCTTGCCTATTCTAGAGAAGAGACCAACATAGTCTGAAGAATGCTTCTGTAAATGCTTTAGGCTGTAGCATGCATTTTAGAGAAGAGATCATCACATTCTTCAGAATGCATCTATAAATGCTATGAGATGTGCATGCAGTCATGTATTTAAAATCGTTTCGCTTGATATTACACCACGTGACCATGTTAGCAGTTCCATTGGCACCAAAGTCTTAACATTAACATTGGAGTTTAGTTTGTGATTATTCATAGAACTACTAGTCTTGAGTGGAGCCTGCACTGTTAACCTCACAATTGTTTGATTTCTCACTCTGAACTGTGCAAGTCAATGCCCGCATTTTAACTCGGCAATCTTATGCTTGGTTTGTACTAGTTTATATAGATAGACTACAGGCCAGTGAAAATGTTGGAATGAAAGGGTAGAGTTTCCTCACCAGATGTGTGAGCACATAATCTTTGCTAGTTATGATGCAAGTACTGACGCTGGCCAATTTATCCTTTTTACCTTATCAAATTATTGAGCCAGTTTTATTTAGCATAAACCTCGGTGATCTGTAGAAAGAAGAAAATAGTGTGGTATGCAGGAAAATTACAGTTGTCATGCTTCGGATATGCTTTAAACTGGCAACCAATTGAGTATTCCCTTGGCTCTTTGGTTTAAAAAATTCCCTTGGCTCTTCTGAACGGTGCTGCTCTTGTTGTTACTGTGTTTGTCATGTTTTTAATACCATGTATATTCCCATATACAAGGTGAATTGGGTGCACTTTGGTCTTAGAAATCATATCAGTTTATCTGCTAATTTGGAAGTTTGGATGGTTTAGCCCTTTTAGCTGAAACAGCAAGTGTGCATAGAGGCAGTGAATGTGATAAATTGCCAAACCAATTCATGGCTACATGGTGTTGGGTTCATAGTACCTATGTGGCTATGTCGCCTGTAGGATAGGACCGGCACTGTCAGTCAGCCATGTTTGCTTCAGATCTTTCTACACGTTACTCTGCTTCTTCTATTCTCGGGCATAGAAATTTACCACAGGAACAGATATGCTGATATATGGACCTCATTTTTCAGGTGCTGGCTGGCAAGCAGCCCATCATTGTAAGTGGCCACCACGGGAAGCTCCACATTGACGGTCTCCGATTCGTCATTGATGAAGGTGGGGCGTACGAAGACAGACCTATAGCTGCTATTGTCTTTCCTTCTAAGAAAATCATCAAGAGCACAGGAGGAACCGCATCCCAGAATTAATTAATCTATAGACATCATCAGAACCACACGGAGGTGCAGGTATATTTCTTGTTACTCCCCTAACATCAGCAATCGGACGATTAATAGGTACATTTGCCCTTGCCAAAAGAAATACGAGATTTGAGAAACGGTGCTGGCGTTTGTGGATGTATAACCTCGAGTTTAAGTTGTAAACCGATAACGTGTGAAGTGATCCCACTTCGGTCTCATGTCTTCTCCTGAGCATGTAATGTGCCAGCTACGGCAAGGAAGATCCTGTATGACAGTCTCATTATACTTGCAACATGGTTGCCTTTGTTCCATCCCGGTTGCCAATGTCTTTTCCTTTAGGCTGCATCTGGCGTTACGATGGACTGTTTTACATGTTTTGTCGTTCAGTTATATGATTTTGGTATAATCTACAGAAAGGAGTTTGAATTGTGCCCTAGCTAATAGAGAAATAGAAGAGCTTGTGGTAAGTGTAGTAGGTTTTATTATGACACCTTAGTAGTTCATTATAATTAAGTTCAACAACCGTAAACTGCGTCTTAATTGAGAGGATTTTCGGCTGTAAGCTGGTATGGTTACGAATGGTAATGGCATTGCTTTTACACATCAGCTTCTCTATTTCCTGTAACCTGCCGTCCCTTTCCCGAGGTCGATACACAGAACAGGAGCGGGCTTGTGCACGGTCCAAAATCGTTTGCTCTTCTGGGACCGTGAACTCGAGCGGTCCAGCAAAAGTATTCGAAATATCACACGGGAGTTCCTGAATTAGCGGTCGGGAGAGCGCCTCCCGGTAGCCCCTCGTTACAGGGCGGACCGTTTCGTTTGTATCTTCCTGCTCTGTCCGACTGGCGTGTCCACAGGGAAGGGACCCTCCACGAGGCGGCAAAGGTTTCAGACGGTTCCTGCTCCTCCTCCTAGTCAACACCGGTCACCAAGCTATAGAAAAATCTCTCCGGTATCTAGGATCATCGAGGGCTTAAAGTAAGCAAGGGTGCACGGTTTCAGGTGAATAATGAAAGATGCAGTCGGACATATGACCATGGCAAAGTTGGATCTTGATGCATGCTTGTTTTGCAGCCAGAACTCAGAAGCAGTCGTATTTCCTTTGGTGATGCCATGCGTCCTCACTCTCTGTCTTTAGATTTTCCTTTCGTTTTTGTTGGATCAACTTGCTTTCCAACGATGGAGAAAGAACGACCGGGCATTCATGTGGAGACTAATAATGGACGGCTTGCATAGGCTTGAGCTTGATAGCGAACGTGAGCGCGTGACACACGGTGTGGGCGGAAGAGAGGCACATGAACACCACGATGCAGCCAGGCGTGATTAGTCATGTGAAAGCAGCAGCTGAGCCACACACTTTTTCCCCTTTTTGAAATTTAAGGCACACACCCTTTTACGAAGAAAAGGGGCAAACGTGTAAATTGCATCCTCACAAATTTTGGGATTTTGAAAACTCTCAAAACTTTACCAGATCTAGGGGTGGATGTGTTTGATCTTGAAATCTTGCGGAGATAAATAATTATTTGGACATTTTTGAAAACTTTTAACCTAAGAGCGTAGACGTGCAAGGTTGCGAACCAACCTGTCCAGGTTCGAGTTCCACTTCTACCATAATTTCAAAAATGTGGGCTCGCAGCCTTATCCCTCGCATGTAAAAGAACTTATAACTTTTGTTCCGATGAAAGTCACCACTTAACATTATCACCCGAAGAAGTATATCATACTTAAACTTGTTCGTGGATGGCATGGGCCCTGGGCTTTGATTTTCAACCCGAATCCTGGCCCGAAAGCCAAAATGAGTCAAACATACTGTCTTATAAGAAAACATAATTGTAACGATACTATTTTTTTCTCAAAAATGATTAAATTAATATATTTATTAGAAAAGCTAGATTTTTAGGCCGGAGCCCAACCGGGATTGGCATTTCAGAGTCGGGCTTTTCAAGCCCTGCTACTTTTTTATTGATACGAAAAGAAAATCCACTTTTCTACCCTAAAGTTTCTTCTACTTTCGTCTAATGGCCAAACATATCTTTTATTTATTAACCATGTTAAAGTTGTAATGTTGAGTAACTTCGTCAGGTTGGTTTGACGGTAGTTTTATCATTGTGGTATCCACGTCATCCGCCTTGTCACTCCTCTTCTACTCTGGCCTTCTCTAACATGATGAATGATGTGTATATCACGGTGGCAAGAATGGTTAATTAATATTTTTAGAAACTTTATATGTTAAATAAAAAATATCATACTTTGGACATTGGAAACATGTCACGAATTTTTTTAATAAAATAATATTTTTTAATCTTTATTTTATTAATAACCTCTCTCATAATTTTTTTAAATCTGACTTTTTTGGTGGCGCCACCGACGCTGCTGTCGCAGGAACACTCTGTGGTGCCAAGGTCAACGGTGTCGCAAACCTTGTCACGCTGTCAGCCACACTGTCGTGGCCTACTGACGTGGCCAGGGCTGCGGCGCCACACATCTTGGTGCCGTAGCTGCGGGCTGTGACGCCCGGCGCTACAAGGGATATAACCCTTCGGCCCGAGCCGCGTGGCCCCTAACTCTAACTCTCCCCTCCACCGTCTCCTCCAGCCCTCCCAGCGCTGCCCCTCCCCATGCTGTCCCCTTAACACGCTGCCCCTCCACTGCGCTGCCCCACCCCTCCCTCACTGCGCCACCCCCTTCCCTTACTGCGCTGCCCCCTTACCACGCAGGGCCACGCACCGTCGCTCCTCCCCGCTCTCGACAGCGCCGGTTCGAGCCTCCCTGCATCAGCTCCAGTCCTCCCCGTGCCCTCCCCGTCCGCACCTCAAGGTAGCATGATTTTTAGGTTTTAATTTTGGTGAAAAATTGCAATGGTATTGTATAATTGTTGTGATAATTTGTAACTTTAGATTTCATATGATATGAATATGTTCTAGTTCATTGTGGATGTTAGCAATTTCATGGTGTAAAGTAAGATTAAATCGATGTGAATAATTGCCATATGATGGTTTAATCATTTAGATATTAATTTTAAATTTATTTGAACATCATGTGCCTATTAAATTTGTTATTGATGAATTGCATATGTTTTATTATAATGTAGATGGACAGAATTGTCCGAGTTTATAATTGCACAGAAATATGCGAGAGGAGCAGTAGCAACATTGATTTTGTGTCCACGAACGCTAGGTTAGTTCTTTTCAGGAGGCACCAACCCTTAGTGAACTAGTAGGAAGCATCGAGTGTGAATTTGGATTTTCATTTGATGATGCGCATTCTATCACCTAGTGATTGGGATACTTATAGGGAAATTGCCAATGCTTCGGATGTTAGGTCACTTATACGCAAGATGATCATGAGCAGCCCTTTGTTATGGACATCTCTCAACCACCTTCTAAACCACTCTCTCAACCAACCGCACATGAAGAGTTAGCTTTGCAAGATGCTAGAGTTGATGTGATTGCAGATTAGTTGGTAGGACTGTCGGTACATCCAACTAACGTGCCATCACCTTGGAGTGGTGTCGTTTCTCTATCTGGTCAAGTTGCCAAAGAATTCATTGGGCCATCTCATGTTAATTTTGATGTGGCTGTCGTGAACAACTCCACTGACGATGAAGCTAGTTTGAATGACATTGACGACTGCCCAAGCAACTCTAATCAGGATTGGAGCTCTAGCGAGGACGAAAGGTCCAAACCTTCTTTCACTCCTCAACAAGCTAGAGTGCTAGCAAAGGTACTAGGTGAAGAACACATGGGTCATGCTTTCAATGATTTTCGTAACATCGGCAATGTCATATGTAACGATGGCTTGTTGCGAAGTTCCGTGGGCATGGAACATATTAGGAGAGACAAGGATGGAAAGCCGATCCTCGCAAGACAATGCAATTCAGGACTGTTCGTGAGTTGAAAGACTTCATTGCCGACTACTCTGTGAGGTACCATAGGCCCTATCTTGCTTATCACTCTGACATTAACAAAAGGTACACAATATATTGCTAGAGGAGATGTGAATGGAAGGTGCGAGCATGGCTGACTCGTGATAATCTGTCGAAAATCTTCCACGTGAAGGAACCACACACATGTGGTACATCACAACCGTTGGGGTTGCATATACAGGTCATAACAAAGCACATTACTATCGTGGTTTGTGTTGACCCAGATGTTTCTATAGCTTCACTAATCGAGATGATATTCGCTGTCATTCGTTATTGTGTAAAGTATGAGACGACATAGAGAGCGAAGAGTTAGCAATGGAGCTATTATTGGGTGATTGGAAGGAGGTTTATGCTAAGCTCTCGAGAATATTGATTGGTATGCAAGCTACAAACCCAAGGTTAGAGTTCTATCCGTTTTACAGTAACCGCATAGTTATTGATAATGGTGTTGTGAAACATGTTATGCAATAGATATACTGACAATTCCCCCAATGTAAGGCTACATTCCGGCACTACATACCAGTCGTCACAATCGACGCAACGTTTCTAACTAGCAAGTACTACCGTTGCTTGGTGATTGTCGTTGGTGTTGACACAGAAGACCAGTTGATTCCACTAGCGTTTGCACTCATGAAGGGCAAGAATAATGACAGCTGGGAATGGTTTCTATGCATTGTTCACACGAGGCTTGCTGACGGGCGAGTATGCATCATATCAAACCATCATCAAAACATCCTTAACATTGTTAGACGTAGGTACCTAGGGGTCCAAGACATCCACCACCATTGGTGCATGTGTCATCTAGCTGCTAATTTCTACAGTAAGTGCAATCAGTTGGAGTTCTTTAGGAAGTTACAAGGTCATGTGCAAAGTCTTGGATAAATATGAACTTTAAAAAGTATATGAAGCTTAGTGGCCTGTGCAACGAGAGAGCCAAGATATGGTTGGAAGAGATAAAGCCACAGAGAAAGCCGTGGGCTTAGGCTTAAGACAGTGGTGGCCATCGTTACGGGACAATGACAACTAATATCTCGGAAGTGTTCAATAATGTCCTTAAGGGGATTAGACCAATGCCAGTTTCAGCAATACTGGAATTTACATTTAAGAAATGCAATGCGCACTTTGTTGACCGTTGGAAACTTGTAAATGATTTGGCCTGTTGCGGCATATGCTATGGGGTAGAGTTGTCCAAGAACAATTGAACATGGCGCAGGAACAGTTTGGTTCACGGGTGGCGGAAGAGTTCGATCCAGAATTACATGTTTGGAAAGTTAGGTCTGCTAGTGGCTTTGACGATTTTTCTTCGAGGAATCTTTGCTCCGTATGTCATGCATTTGGGCATACGAGAGCTAAGCACACACAAGAAGGGAAAATAAAGATAGCTAGGCGTACATGCACGGTTAGGACATTAACTGATCTTGTTCTTTTACTAATAATGTTTTTTCGTTATATTTTGATTAGTCACAAAATATAATTTTGCTACCACTTACAATATAACTTAGCTTGTTAGATTACGTACGAATTTGTCGGAGCGTTGAACAGCCGCTAGCGGATCAAAACTCCTAGTTTGCACATATCCAATGCCTCTGATTATATGTGTCATATGCGTCCAATAATATCATCTTGCATGGGTCATCGCACCAACACATCATGGCACACCGGGTTTGGCATGATTGTGAGAGAGATCCATCACATAATTAATTTTTAGATAACTTAATTATTCGCTATGAAATATATTATAACAAGTTACATGCAAATGCTACACATTGGTGACACATCGGATCAACAATACCTTGAGAAGAGGGGAGGTGGGGCTGGGAAGGGCGCGGGAAGGACCGAAGCCGATGCAGGAGGGGACTGGGATCCCCGAGTCGGCATTACCGAGCACGGGAGGGGTGGTGGCGCCCAGCTTGACGCGGGAAGGGGAGGGGGCGGCCCAATCGGGCGCAGGGAGGGTCGGAGGAGGCGTGTGGAGGAGAGAGTTGAGAGAAATAAAGAAGACGATGCAAACGTTTGGCTGAAGGGGTATATCCCTTGTGGCACCAGGTGTCACGGCGCCAATGTGTTTTGCGCTGGAGCCCTTACTACGTCAGCAGGCCATGGCAGCATGGCAGCCAGCATATCAAAGTCTGCGACGCTATTGATCTTGACATCATAAAGTGTTTCTGCGACACCGGCGTCCTTGACGCTGCTAGAGAAATCAAATTTGGAATTTTCTTTTATGAAAAGGGTTATCAATAAAATAAAATAAAAAATTATTTTATAAAAATTTCACATGTCAGGGATTTTTTCCCTAAAGAAAAGATATCCGGGACTTAAAAGGTGAACTTTCCAAAAAACAAAACGAGAATACTAGAACCCGTAGCGGATGGGCATGTCTGCGCTCCCACCGTTGGTTCGCGATCTCGTCCTCCCCACGCTACGTCACCTCGCCCGACTGTCACCTCCGCACATGCGCTGCCGTGGGGCCCTTCCGCCCGTTTGGCGTCTATCTCCCCCATCCCCATGCACGGCACTATACCCGCTTCCACCTCCGCCGCACACGTTGCTCCCCTCTTCTCCTCACTTCTCACTTAATATCTCATCACTCCTCTCCCCAGGCGGCCACCTCACTCGGTCGGCTCGGCTCGGCGCAGCGCGATTTGGCCGGTGGGTTGTGACTTGTGAGATCTGGGCCCGTGGGGATGACGTCGTTCGCGGTGTCCGGCGCGACGCTCGGGGTCGTGCGGGCCGCTGGCGGCGGTGGCGTAGGAGGGGTCTCATCGGCGCGATCTGGCGGGGAGCGGAGGGGCGGGGTGGACTTGCCGTCGCTGCTCTTCAGGAGGAAGGACTCCTTCTCTCGTACGCCTCGCTCCCTCACTTTGCCCTCAAATCTCGCCCCCTATTTTTAGTCTCTCTCTCTTCTATCTGCGGTGCGCGCGTGCGTGGCATGTTCGGTGTTGTTCCCCGATTGATTACGATAAGAAGGGAGAGTTGGGTGAAGCGATCGCGGTTTCTGAATTCTGGAAACCTGCATTTTTTTCGGCACCATTGCGACGATCATTTCCTCCTTTCTCTGCTGATGTTTTCTCCCTCTCCTTTTCCTTTTTCTGTCGATGCTGTAGCTGCAAGTTGTCCTCCTTTTCTTACTATGGGGGTCGGCTTTGCATTTCCAGGCACCGTTCTGAGCTGCGCGGGCGCTCCAGGGAAGGTGCTGGTGCCTGGCGGTGAGAGCGACGACTTGCTGTCCTCTGCCCAACCTGCCGCAGGCACTGCAGCGCAGCCTGAAGAATCACAGGTACACGCTCTTGTGCCAGAAAATCTCCATTTTGTTGTCTTTTGAAACCAAGCCACGGACGCGTCAGGTTTCGTGCTTCTTATTTCAGCATTGTGCAATGCTTTGTGCATTTTGTTAGTTGTGGCCCTGTGCCGGTTCTTGGCCACTGAAAACTAAGCTGGATGTGCCACCTAGCAAGAATTCCACAGAAGAATGCACGGGTTGGTTTTTATCGGTCTTATCTACAATCGTTCTGTTTATTGTGCTGTAGATACCTGAAGATAATAAAGCGAAACCGGCTGAAGCAAGCACAACAGTTGGGGCAGAAGACAAACTTGAATCTTCAGGAGCAACTCAGGGCATTGAGGAAACAATCACTGGCGGTGTAACTAAAGGAGTTAAAGAACCAATCGTGGAGGAGAAACCACGAGTTATCCCAGCACCAGGAGATGGGCAGAAAATATACCAGATTGACCCAATGCTGGAAGGATTTCGGAGCCATCTTGACTACCGGTAATGGCTATTTGCTACTTTCATTCATTTTGAATTAAGGTGCTTTAATCTTGCAAATATGGGAAACATCAAAGATTAGGGATCATTCTTTCATACAGTTACTCCTCATTGTCCCAGAACATGCTGGGAAGTAGATGTAGAATTGAGGATTAGGATTTGCTCATAAATGTAATACACATCATTAGCTCTGACCATTACAAGTACAGAGTGGAAAACTGATGAAAATGTGGTATGTAGGTTGGAGATTTTACTTTGCTTATTCCTCTACCAATTGGGCAACTTAGTTTCTTATCTTTGGTGCTTTTGTTGGGAAAACACACTGCTGACTCTGTTATGATTTTTGGTATGCCTTGGTGGTTTCAACAGATACAGTGAATACAAGAGAATTCGTGCTGCTATTGACCAACATGAAGGTGGCTTGGATGCATTTTCTCGTGGTTATGAACAGCTTGGATTTACCCGCAGGTAAATTTAAAGTGTCATTACTACAAAATGCCTCTACTAGTCTAATTGCACATCTTATAAGAAAATTTTTAATTCCTGTTTTCCCGTTCTTTCCAGTGCTGAAGGTATTACTTACCGAGAATGGGCTCCTGGAGCACATGTATGTTTTTGTCAGTCTTAACAGTCACCTTTCAAGTACTTGTTAATGGTCACTATCCCCGGCTAGCTTACTGGATATATGAATAGCTTATTGATGTTACTGATCAGATTCATAGATTTATGAACTGACTCTTGCATCCTACTACAGTCGGCAGCATTAGTAGGTGACTTCAACAATTGGAATGCAAATGCAGATACTATGACCAGAGTAAGTCTACAGCTTTGCAGTCTTCCATCTTTGCTTTGTAATTATTAACACATTTCATCTATATGGATTTATTTTACTTGTTTACACATTCCTTCAAGTTGAGCCCCTCAGGCCCTCAAGTATATCATATTCAAATGCTGCTATTCCACATTATCTAAGCTTCAGCCCAAAGACTCTACTGAATTTACTGTACTGAACTATTTATACTTCAATTGACTACCATTTTCTTGGTATCCAAAATTGAGTCCATGTTAAGGATGAATGGATGTGTGTAACTGTACGCTCCCAATGATTGGTATAACCTTTTGCATTTTGTATGATCTTCCAGCCACAATTTTTTTTATATGACATGAGCAGGTCTGCTCTATAGCCTATGAACATATTCCCATGTGATCAGTAAAGTTCTGCTCCTATTGATGCTGATATATGGTATGATCTTTTTCAGAATGAGTATGGTGTTTGGGAGATTTTCCTCCCTAACAATGCTGATGGATCCCCAGCTATTCCTCATGGCTCACGTGTAAAGGTAGGTTTTCTGGCTGGCCAATTATTTAGCTGAGGATGTAAGCATTTTGAAAGTCAGCCTACTAAGGAGCCTTTTCCTTTCTATTTTCTAGATACGGATGGATACACCATCTGGTGTGAAGGATTCAATTTCTGCTTGGATCAAGTTTTCTGTGCAAGCTCCAGGTGAAATACCGTACAATGGCATATATTATGATCCACCTGAAGAGGTATGTATCTATGTACCTTACATTATTTAACTAAAGTTTCCAATGTTGCATGTCTTTTTTGTTCCACCCCCTGCATGTCTCACTGACATATGAGTCAAGGCGATATTTTGTAACTTGGGAGTGGCATATACATAAACTTGACTTCTTTAAGTGGCATCCAATAAGGTTCTGTACATGCTCGTGTTGCTTAAGCCTCTTAGGCACTTAGAGCTCCGAGATATGTTTTCTCTGTTGGTTAAGATATTCCATTCGATCTTTTATGTCTGTTTACTGAGGTTGTTGTACATGCAAATGCAGGAGAAGTATGTATTCCAACATCCTCAACCTAAACAACCAAAGTCACTGCGGATATATGAATCACATATTGGAATGAGTAGCCCGGTATGCCAATAAGTTATTTTCACCTGTTTCTGGACTGATGGTTTATTCCTTAGAATTTTTTAAGTTTTGTTCCATTTTATTACATATGAGGCACACTATATTCATGTGACGAACTAGGCAAAATTTCCTCAATCTAGAATGTCTTCAAATGGTCAAATGCAACACTTTGTTGTCATATAGATTGTCATGCGCTTCCTTTTCATCTGATGTTTCTTCTGCTTTCCTGTATGATTTTCCCTTGCATTTGGAGGTAGTGGCATTGCAGGTTAAAGTAAAAGCTAAACATTGTTTACCAGAACATAGTTATATATTAATACCATTATTGCGGTAATAGCCCAAAAGGCAATGTAGCCATGTTATTAGTTTAAGATGACAAAGTTTTTTCATTTGGAGTAAGAATATTTCATATTATATTAATCAGATAGTCAGATGATTTCTCCTAACAATTTGTAGAAGTTTGTATTCCATAGCTGGAAAACTTTCACTAATGCAAAATGCTCTACTTCTAGTAGGAATCCCCCCTACTGTTTCCCATACAAAAAAGATAATAGTTACTTATTTGTAACCCACTTCTTAGTAACTTGAGGTATCACTATTATATACTATCATCATTAATACTTGGAAGACACAATTGAATATCTTAGTATGATCTTGCACAGGAACCGAAGATAAACACATATGCTAACTTTAGGGATGAGGTGCTGCCAAGAATTAAGAGGCTCGGATACAATGCGGTACAGATAATGGCAATCCAGGAGCACTCTTATTATGCAAGCTTCGGGTATTCACATGATCCATTGTTTCTCCTTTTTTCCCTATGCACCTTTTCACCATTTGGAGCTTTTACATCCTAATGCTTCCTACACATGGAAATATTTGGACAGATTTACTTTTGTAGACAAATAGCACAATAAACTGTGTTCGAGAAAAATAGTACAACACTGTTTTGTGTTTCTGACTTGGTATGATCACATTTTGTCGTTGGCTTGTTGCAGGTACCACGTTACTAACTTTTTTGCACCAAGTAGCCGTTTTGGAACTCCAGAGGACTTAAAATCCTTGATTGACAGAGCTCATGAGCTTGGTTTGCTTGTTCTTATGGATATTGTTCACAGGTAATTAGTACGGTTTTAATTTGTTTTTTCTTATGTTTATCTGGTATCCTAGATGACAGGGTTCTATCGAGGGCCTTATGTTTGCTATTCAATACAATTGTCCTACATGATTTTTTTCCCTCAGATGTATTAAATCAGTTGGAAGTTAAATGTATTTGGCACCTCTGGGTAAACTGATAGTTTCATGGAACTTTGCATTGTAATGGCCGCACAATTTGATGCTATAGATGTGGACAGGGAATTGCAATTATCTGGCCATGTTATTGTGACACTACAAAAATTTGCAAGTTGAAGAAATAACATCATGTCTCACTGACAAGTTGCCCTAGACCCCACTTGCCAGCCTCATATTGGATGTTACTTTCCAATTGGACATCTTCGTAAAGTTAACGAACTAGTTTTCCCATACAGTATATAGAACAAACATAGTCCCTACTAGTTGATTATATTTCTCTTGAGGGAGGGAGTGAGGAGCTTGCCTTCGGTAAGATCACAGACCTGATAATTTTAACCTGCTTTTCCTTCCACTTGGTTTGGTTCATCCTTTCCAGTTGCATGGCTTTACCAATAATTTTGTGTATGCTGCAGTCATTCATCAAATAATACCCTGGATGGTTTGAATGGTTTCGATGGCACTGATACACATTACTTCCATGGTGGTCCACGGGGTCATCATTGGATGTGGGATTCTCGTCTATTCAACTATGGGAGTTGGGAAGTATGTAACAGTGACTTCTGTCACCATATGTTGGTTAACTGTTCCTGTTAATGTGTCCTTACAGATGTAGACATTCTGTTATTATGCAGGTTTTAAGATTTTTACTGTCAAATGCAAGATGGTGGCTTGAAGAATACAAGTTCGATGGATTTCGATTTGATGGGGTGACCTCCATGATGTATACTCACCATGGGTTGCAAGTAAGTTATCAAGTAATTCTAGCAACTTGAATTTCAGGCTACTGAAACAATTGCTATGCATCATTATATGTATCATGACTTCTGCTATTGAGCCTTAGACAGTTTCCTTGTATTGCTTGTACAATTTTACCTGATGACATTCATGGGAGTGATTATTGATTTTTTTTCTTCTAAAATTGCTATGTTTTGTTCTAGGTATCATTTACTGGGAACTATGGCGAGTATTTTGGATTTGCCACTGATGTTGATGCGGTAGTTTACTTAATGCTGGTAAACGATCTAATTCACGGGCTTTATCCTGATGCTGTAGCCATTGGTGAAGATGTAAGTGCTCATAGTATTTGCCTTTTCGTGTATTTTGCGGACCAATTAATTTGTTTGTTTTTCTTGGAGACTAGGTTATTATACTTGTTATCAGGAGTAAACAGGTTTATATCTGTTATTTCATAAATGATAATACATCACTTGCGACTGCAAATTTGAAAAGTGCAAGGGCATTCAAACTTACAAGCGTATTCTTTGATGGGTGTAAATTTCTTTACAGTGTGCTTGTTTAGTTCTTTCATTAAATGTGACTAATGTCATATGAGTTATTACTTGTGGTAGAAATGGGCGACCTTATCAACAGCTTCAGAAGACTAACTTAGGTTCCATAAATGCACAATATGTAAATGGGAGGCTATAGTGCTATAGCCAAGGATATTAAAATATATTTCACTGTGTTATATACATGTATTTGCAAGAGTGACATGTATTTGTGTACACAGCCATGAACCACTAATTTGGAGCTTCTTTGTGTTCAAGGTGCTAAAAAGCAATGACATGTAAACATGACACCTACAAGCAAATAGGAGGTTCCACTTCCACCAGCATTCATCGATCAACAATTTTAATTTGTCTAACCATGAAATTGTTCAGGTCAGCGGAATGCCTACATTTTGCATTCCTGTTCAAGATGGTGGTGTTGGTTTTGACTATCGCCTACATATGGCTGTAGCAGATAAATGGATTGAACTCCTCAAGTAAGTGCCGGAATATTGGTGATGACATACGCTCAAAGATCTCAGTTGCTAAAGATATAATTTAAATTATGTATGTGAGTGGCTAGACAATCTTCTTGTATCAGGTTGAACATGAGAATGACTCACATATTAATTTGTGTAGTCACTTCGTATCAACTTATACATGCATGGAATGATGGGTCATGGGTGTTGGGTGGATCATTAAAAATGTTTTAAATAGCAGTAGCAGATTGTGGGAATGTAGCGGCTAGTGTCTTTACACTGGATATTTTATATGGTGCTATAGCGGCCAGTCAACAAACTTGACTATATTTGGAGAAATGACATAATTAGTTGTATCCATATATGAAAAAAGTATGAACTTTCAGATTTTCCTCTGTATCTAGGGCTGTAGGTTGTGGTCATTGATCGGATCTAGGCCTTTAGGTATTACACAATTGATTTAGCCAGATGAAAAATTTGTTAGTAGGTTTATAGAAGGAATAAAGGTCACATGGCATATTTGGTTTTAATTGTTCTGAAGGCAAGTGAGAGGTTCAATAGAGAACTTTAGATGATTCAGATATGCAGCAACTGGCTATTGTAAACCTCAAATGTCTGCAGTGGTTGTTGTGGCTTGCTGTAGCCCTGTATCTGCACAGACGTGCAATAAAAACTACTCCGCAGCTGCCATGACCTGTGTCTGCTATTAGCTGCTGCAGCTATTTAAATAAGAAAATGCTAATTCAATATAATGGTAGTAATTAACTTTGTTCAAATTATTCGACCAACTTGGTGGATATCAGAAATTTACGCCCTCTTTTAGTAATGTTGTGCTGCTGCTGCTGCTCTCTGCCCTTAGAAAAGCTTTTTTTCTGCTCTTTGGATCATACCTATTTTTGGGAGTTATTTAGGCATCTCCTTTGAAGCAGTTGAATTTTGGTACTTAATCTACATTCTCGATATTTTAAAAGTATGTTGCAATCAAATTTCAACAATTTGTTAACACAGGCAAAGCGATGAATCTTGGAAAATGGGCGATATTGTGCACACCCTAACAAATAGAAGGTGGTTAGAGAAGTGTGTCACTTATGCAGAAAGTCATGATCAAGCACTAGTTGGTGACAAGACTATCGCGTTCTGGTTGATGGATAAGGTACTAGCTGTTACTTTCGGACCTAAAAGAATTGCATAATTAGCTTTGTTTCACCAGATTTCTCGTCTTGTGATAATGATTTGTTGCTTCAGTAATCACTAGTTATATCTCCAAGATTACAACTGTTACTTGAGCAAAGATTAGTGAAAACATAGTGTGTTGTGATTTGCTAACTTGGATGGTTACTGTTTGAAATCTTGGTTTCGATCAATTTAATGATCTCTGTCTTCATTAATTTGTTCATTCGTTTCGCAAATCAGTCGAAATCACGAGCAGCTGCATGATCTGCCATCTGAATTTTCTCAAGCAAATATTTTTGCATAGTAAAATCCAACTGGCTGACGTACCAATTATTTGAATTTCTAAATCTACTGATGTATAAACATATGGTATTTTCTGAAATAATTACCATACAGCCGCAAATAATTTTGGTGTCCAGAAAACTGGACAATGGTAGGTGGCCAACTCATCTTGGATGGTGGTAACCAAACATTTCCTGCAGAATGTAAAAGTGCTGACTCACACTGTTTCAGCGAATAGCGCTAAGATTCAACCAATTTTGGAATTGTTCTTGACTTCTTGTCATTGAATATTGCTTAGTTCAGGACTTTGAGAATTCCAGAATAACTGCACCTTTGGCCAACGTCCAAAGGGGTGGGTGTTTTTTGGTTGATTCGTGGTTGCACCTTGGCTTTAATACACTTTTAGGAGATATGCTTAAAAAGTGCTCTGGGGAATTGAGTCATGATTCTACATCTACACGCTCCTTGGTATTTTATCATGATGCTATGAATTTCATCTTTGTAACTATGTTCCTTTCAGAAAATATTCGAAAGGAAATTGAATAGTCGGGAACACCATATTAAGGACAATATTTTCCTCTTCTAGTTTTAAGAGTTTTTGAGACTCAGTGAACATAGGTGTCCCATCTTGCATTTCTTTATTAACTGTAGTTATTTTCATACCTCTGTGGTTTTATTTCAGGACGGTTGATACTTGGTACTGTGATGTGCTGTAAATTATTGATCCCAGAATGACATGAACATCTCAACTTCTCTTTGTGCAGGATATGTATGACTTCATGGCTCTGGACAGACCTTCAACACCTCGCATTGATCGTGGGATAGCATTACATAAAATGATTAGGCTTGTCACCATGGGTTTAGGAGGCGAAGGCTATCTTAATTTCATGGGAAATGAGTTTGGGCATCCTGGTCAGTCTTTACAATCTTATTGCATTCTGCATGGTTGTGATTTACAATGGTTTTTTAACTATGATCATTTGCATCATATGCATTATATAATCTATGCTTCTGAGGAGGATGTTAATCTTACTTTTTATTTTGCTTGGCAGAATGGATAGATTTTCCAAGAGGTCCTCAAAGTCTTCCAAACGGCTCAGTCATCCCTGGAAATAACAATAGTTTTGATAAATGCCGCCGTAGATTCGACCTTGTAAGTTTCAGTTGTGCTATTTTATCCTCTCACCAGATCTGTATTGGCCATGTATTTCTTGGTATAAGTATAATCTTGGTGGGAAAGATCAACATTGCTTTTGTAGAAGTTAACATAAATATGTGTTACAATTGTTGATCAAATATCGTCATTTTCTGGTCAGGGAGATGCGGATTTTCTTAGATATCGCGGTATGCAAGAGTTTGATCAGGCGATGCAGCATCTTGAGGAAAATATGGAGTATGTCACTGGTTTATCTTTATTGCATAATAAGTTATAGTTTCACTTCAATCTCTTCAAATGGTCGAACTTCTTATTTTTGCATAGGGAAGTATATGATAAATTCCAATAATTTGAGGAAAACAGCTGGAAAGGAGAGCTGGAATTGCTTTTCACCAATTAAAATTGTTTGTTTAAGTGATTGCATATTATTACATGTCCCAGCACTGAATGTTACACTGACAATGTAATTGCAGTTCATGACATCTGAGCACCAGTATGTTTCACGAAAACATGAGGAAGATAAGGTGATCATCTTTGAGAGAGGAGATTTGGTATTTGTGTTCAACTTCCATTGGAGCAATAGCTTTTTTGACTATCGTGTTGGTTGTTCAATGGCTGGGAAGTACAAGGTATGCAGTGCTTTTTCATGGATAGAATATGTTGTTCTAGATGTTGTAGTTGATAGAAAAGTTCTTAGTAGTCCAGAAGCACACCTACCATTCGTTTAATCTTCTCTACTAAGGGTTTATATTGATCTTCTTCCTCAGTCGGCTCACTCTAATACTGAAACCCTTCTCCGGATCTACTCTAATCATCCTAGCAGTCTTAGAGCAGCCCATTTGGACAACACAGCTGGGTTTTGTTGCTTAATGATAGTTTCTGCTATTTCTTACCAGGTGGTCTTAGACTCCGACGACGGGCTCTTTGGTGGATTCAGTCGGCTTGATCATGATGCGGAGTACTTCACAACTGTAAATCTGGGCTCAAGCTATGTTGTATTCATCTTACTGCCTTTCTCACAAACCTGAAAATAACTTGCTGATGCCTTGCAGGAACATCCGCATGACAACAGGCCGCGTTCTTTCTCGGTGTACACCCCGAGCAGAACTGCCGTTGTGTATGCCCTTACGCAGGACTAAGAAGCAGCAGTGGCAATTGGGGGAAGAACTCAAGAGAGCTGGTGGCGCGACACCGCTGTATAGTGCAACGAGTGAGAGGCTGTCCTGAAGCTGTGGCTTGAGGGGATTGTACTTCTTCACTAAATGTGAGGAATATCAGATGGATAGATAGCTTCTTGATCAGCTTTCGTTTTCCAGTGACTTGTGGGGAAAGAAAATGAACCGGTGCTGCATAGCATTTTCTCGAGCTACGCCAAACTCTCCTCTTATGTCGCGCATTCTCTGTAGCTTTTGTACATAATGATATCGGTCCGCATTGTATCTCTGAGTCAATTTGTTCAACAGAAACGTTTGTTTCCCTTGTACTGCTTAGACCCTTACTGGTCAGTAAATTTTTGTCCGCTTGCTCCAGTTCAACAAAGCACGTCTCGTTTTTTCTTCTTTCTGAACTCTCTCTTCATAATGTTTTCCCCCCATTAGATCCGCCATTTCTTTTCTTACTTGTTAACATGAAAAAAGAAAGTTCTTTTTAATGAAAGAGAAAAGTTCTTAGATATGAAAGAAAAAAGTTCTTTTTTAGATGGAAGAAAAGGTTCTTTTTAGTTGCGTAGTTACCTTCTCAGCCAACTTGATCTCACTTGTGTGGTGTACTTGTGTTTACCGTTGAGCATTGAATCGGCCTAAGAGCATCTCTAATCGAATCCCTAAAATCTATTCCCTATATCTCCATTTGAGAATTCATTCTAAAAGATTTTTTCTCTAAAATTTCTTCACATTTCAACCGAGTCCCCAAATCTTATTCCCTATACTCTACTCTTCCATATTTTATTAGTTTCCACTAACTAACATGTAATTTATAAAGGTAAAAATACAATCGCTTTATGAGTATGGGTAAAACTATAAATAATATGTTATTTCAAACGGATAAAATTGTAACAGCTATTTTTCGAACGATTAAATTCTAACGGCTAAATTCCAACAGCTAAATTTGAACCGCTAAACTCCAACAGCTAAATTTCGAATGCTAAATTCCAACGGCTAAATTTCAAATGCTAAATTCCAACGGCTAAATTCTAACGGCTATATTCCAACGGGTAAATTCCAACGGCTATATTTTTGGGTCTATATATACCAAGCCTCTGTTTGCTCCTGGCACTTCATCCTCCTCCTCTACAATAACACAATGAATCGTAGCAGCTCATCCATGAAGCCTCCTTTTGATTCTTCGTTGTCCGATGATGACGACGAACTCTTTCTTGCCACAGCAATCGTAATTCAAAAGCACTTCGAGCTTACGAATGCTCGATGCCATGGCGGTTCTCAGCCCGGACGTCAGGTAATCCATCGCAATAGAGAGTCTGAGCATTTGAGACTATATGAAGACTACTTTTCTGATGCTCCTACGTACGGCCAACAATATTTCGATGCAGGTTCGCAACCCTTACCAAACGAATTAGTCTAGCCTCCTTATTTGTTATCTTAGTTTGTAGCACTCATTCATATTTTCCGTCCAGGTTTAGAATGGCTCGTACTCTATTTCTCCGCATAATTGATGCCGTAGTTAGCCACGATGAATATTTTGTCCAGAAAAGAGACAGATGTGGACGTTTTGGGTTATCTCCTTTGTAGAAGATTACAGCAGCCTTTAGAATGCTAACATATGGAGTTCCTGCGGATGCCACAGATGATTATCTCCGAATTGGAGAAAGTACTGCAATAGAGAGTCTTAAAAGATTTGTTAAAGCCGTTGTTCAAGTTTTTGGAGATGAGTACTTGAGATCTCCAAACAACAATGATACCGCAAGGTTACTTGCTATTGGGGAGGAAAAAGATTTTTCTGGAATGCTAGGGAGCATTGATTGCATGCACTGGGAGTGGAAAAATTGCCCTGCGGCCTGGCAAGGTATGTACACCGGGCATGTACACGAGCCCACAATCATACTAGAAGCTGTTGCATCACAAGATCTTTAGATATGTCATGCTTTTTTGATTTACCAGGCTCCCACAATGATATCAATGTCCTTCACCGGTCCCTGCTCTTCGCAAAGCTAGCAGAAGGGCAAGCTCCAGAAGTTCATTATACCGTCAATGGTAACAATTATACAATAGGGTAGTACCTTGCAGATGGGATATATCCTACATGTGTAACATTTGTGAAGACAATACCATCTCCTCAAGGTAATAAGAAAAAATTATTCTCCTAAACTCAGGAAGCTGTAAGAAAGGATGTGGAACAAGCCTTCGGAGTACTTCAAGCTCGTTTCGCCATTGTGCGTGGACTTGCTCGCTTCTGGGATCAAGAAACACTTGGTGATATCATGCATAACATGATCATTGAAGATGAGAGGGACGGAGGCCCGGCAGACTTCAACTATGAAGGGGTGGGAGAAAGTATTACAGTATCCCATGAGCATACCCCCAAAATTTTTGAGTTTATTCAAACTCACCATTCCATTAGAAACAGGGAAACCCACTCTCAGCTGCAAGATGATCTAGTTGAGCACCTGTGGCAGCGCTATTCAGGGATGTAGGTTTCAATTTAATTGTTGCACTGACTAATCATGTTTTAGTTTCCCCATGTACTCTCTAAATTGTTGCTACTAGGTATCAAGACAATGTATGCAGTTCTTGTTTAAATAAAATTATTTTACGCAGTTCTGAAGTCCATTACGAAGTCAAGTTAACAGTCCTTACAAAGTATCATATAGGAAAAGTATATATAAATCACTTGCGTCGCCTAGCAATGATATCTTGCTGCAAGCCCATATAGTACTCTTGTTGAGCCCTGGACATACCACTTATGTCCATGCTCATAATTCTCTCCTCCTCCAACATTCTCTTGAACTCAAATTCTCTCTCCCTCACTTCAATAAGTCTTTTCTCATTAGCAATCCTCTCTTGTTCTTGGTCAATTCTGAGTTTGTCATGGGCAATCTTCTCTTCCTCTAGTGCATAATGCCGTGCATACCGCTCTTCTTTCTTGAGCTCTTTCTCGGCGTTCGCCAAAGTCTTCTTCGACCATAGAATTTCTAACATCTCATTGTACACCTCTTCTTTCTAAGAAGCAACACCTTTCCCTTTCCGAAGTCGTTCTTTCACCGCCTTCTTACCTATTGGTCTAGCCGAGCCCTCGCTGTGAGGTGTAGGGGCTTGCACCTCATCGTCAAAATGACTCGAGTTGGTGCTAGGTGTGGAACTGTCTCCACTTGGACGGTGGCTTGTCTTCTGTTTTTTGGAAGATAGCCTGTCACTCTATTTCTGATGATGACGTAAGACGTTCCAACAGTGCAAAAAACCAAACGCCTTCTTCTCCTCCGCCGCGTAAAGACTACAAGCTTGAACAATCTGTAAACACATAAGTGTATTAATATACTTGCACGCATCATTTGTAACTTTGAAACAAACATAACTTGCTTACCTTATCATTTTCAGTCATCCCGCTCTGTCTTCGCCGCTCAATCCGATCATAACACCCACAAAACTTATTTACACTCTCTTGTATAGTGCACCAACATTTTGTGAGGGAAGTCTGGTTATGGTCTGACTCAAAATTCTTGTTCTCATGGAAGTAACCGTGGATTCTACTCCAATAAGTGGACCGAGATTGCTCGTTACCTTGTGCGGCAGCATTCAAACTTATATTTAACCAAGCCGACACTAACATGTCGTCTTCCTTCTCGTTGAAATTCTTTGTTCTCTTATTCGTAGGTTTAGTAGATGGAATTGATTCCTCTACTGACAACTGTTGCTCTTCCATTGGGCTAAAATGTTGGGTGTCCTCCCAAGAGGTGCCGTCATTTCCGTCGCTCAACAAGTTAACAAAATATCCCTCCATAATAAATTCTGTGCACGCATTATTAGGAAGTCACATATGTAGCAACCATAGTACATGAAATTAACACAATAGCACAATCAAGTTAGATGTCCATAGTACAATAGCATAGAATTAACCTAGGTTTACCAACAAGTATCACAACAGCAACTCTACGACTGAAACTGCAATAATATTGGTTGTTCTTAAAACTTAATAACATAATTCACACAAAGAGTTGATTACACAGTGAAAGATTAAACATGGCTAAGAAGCCAAAAGGTAAGACCAAAAGATGGCATCAAAACAAACCAAGTTGCCGAACCCTGGGCAGGTCCACTGCCTGGGATTCCCAGCGACTTGTCGTCGTGGGCGTCGATCTCTACATAGAAACCATCCATTGAGGGGATGATTTCCTCTGCACAAAATTATCAATAACTGCAAGGTGAGTACAAAATTTGTACTCCGCAAGACTTACAAGGGAATTTAGTAATAGATGTAATAGGTTTCAATAAGGGGTATTTGTGGACTGTTTTGCGGAAAGCTGATTATTCTTTCGACAATATTATTTAAGTAGGATGAAATTCGACTACTAGATTACTTTTAAAGGAGATGAGTTGAAGCTTCATAATGAAATCTATTGCAGACTACCGCACACTTAACCCTCGATTCTTCCTCAACCACCGGAGAGGAAGCAATCGCTAACTTCTCAACCTTAAAGTTGGTATGTTTTAAAGTATCATTGTAGTTGTCTAATTCGATGCGGATTCTTACCAAGTTGTCCATAACCGCGGACACAACTATTCGAATAGTTCAAACCTTGCAGGGGTGTACATCTTTACCTACACGCATCAATTGACTCTTAATGCTAGGCAGAAGACACACTTCACGAGGTGTATTAGCAGAGTGTGATTGAACATGACCTTTACAATGTTTTTGACTTAAGTATGAACCACCCTAATGGGCTAATCCGTGTACACCAGTCCGGCCGGTACCCCAACACGGTCCCAAAAGTTGTAGCAGGTGATACATCCCCGGTCCCGGACCGTGTGTAACCCTTACACCTATATTGAGGCACCAATCACATCATTTTTCACTCACCCAGCGAATGAAAAAGGCAAACTATGTAGCTCATAACTCAAGTCTAGACAAATTATTCAGTTGTGGGTGGCACATTATACCACCCGTGTAGAAGTACGTAAATCTTGGTTCAAAAGGACACCGGGAACCGGTCCTTGTGAAAAAAATAAGATAACCCACCATTCTCCCAGCCATGGCCTCTCGTTTAAACCCGATCATTATTAATCAAGTTCATTAGTTACTTCCCGGTGAACACCCACCTACGACTTAACCCACCAGAGTGTTGTGTTTTGTCTGCCATCTAAGAAATTACGACTTCTACATGTCTAAGAATCATTAACTATATAAGTAACTCAGAAGCAACAACTATACTACTCTAAATAGGTTGGGGTGTGGTGGTGTTGATTGAGCGACAAAGTAAGTCATGCAAGGAATAAAGCTAGCACTTAATAGAAAGTATAAGTTGAACACGTGCGATAGGGTTTTGGAAATAATTAATAATTTGTAAATAGTAGGATGATCACAAAATGTTCAAAGGGTTGGTTGTCTTACGGTTTGGCTATTAAGTCTTGTCCCTGCTCAGGATTATACGCTTCGGAATCCTCCTGCTCTATCGGGAAGAACGAAAACACTGGAAAAAGGAGGTGTAATAATAAATATCACAACGATGAACATCAGCATGATATGAAATGCATGTCATGGCATAGAAGACTCAAAATAAAGGCTAATGCAAGTGGAATCAATTTAATCGGAGTCCGGACGCTCGAGATATCGTGATCTGACGAACTCCGGCTAATCGAGAAAACCCTAATTTGAGTTTTTAGCCATTTAAATTTTTCTAAAATGCAAACATGTATGAAAATGATATATTTGAGTAGATCTCATTTTTTTGAACATTTTGATATATTATTTATATTTTTTGATTAAAAATAGATTTTCTATGAATTTTCTAAGATTTAATCAATTTAAATACCCTTTTTGTATTTTTCTCAGTAAAAATAAATAGTGATAAGTATTTTTATTACTTACCTCAATTTTAGCCTCAGAGAATGTCATGCGGGCCCCATGGTCAACTGTAGTCAAATTTGATCGAGCCAATGACAGGTGGGGCCCACTTGTCATATATTTCTATTTTCTTTATTCTCTTTATTTTAAAACTGTCGTGCGGGTCCCACATGTCATAGAGACAACATTACTTCAGTTCATTTATTACACTGATTAGTCATTAATCACAATTATTTAGTGTGTCGAATTAGTATTAATTACCAATCATTAGCATTAAGGATGTCCGAACAGTAATTAACCGAGATTGATATTAATTACAGATATTAATTACATTTAGCGTTGCTATTAATGTGTCATTTTACTAATTAACTGCGTTAATTATGTCTTAACGACATAATTAAGGGGCATTAATGCCCTCATTTATGCGACTGGGACTCGGCCACTGGGCTCGGTGAGCTCGGGCGCCACGGTCGGTCTGATCGACCAGCGCCGCCGGCAGCGGCAGGGCTCGAGAAGGCGGGACGAGGCCAGGCGAGGCGGCGGAGCTAGGGCTTACGGAGGCGGCGGCGCGGCAGAGCGGTGCAGGGGCGAGGCCGCGAGGCGGGGAGGCGAGGAGCGGAGGCTCCCTGTGAGGCGGGGAGGCGAGGTTTCAGGAGGCGGAGCAGCGAGGCATCGTCGGCGGCGGGGAGGCAAGGAGCGAACAGGAGAGGGAGGGAGGCCAAGAAAGAGAGCGAGGATGGTGGGGGAGGGGGTTCGTCTCCGGGGGAGGGGGGAGAAATAGGGGGGAGAGGGGCGGCGTCCGAGGTAGGAAGCAGGAGGTGGCGAGGGGGCGGCCGGGTGCTCGCCACGGCAGCAGTGGCAAGCTGCTGCGTGAGCAGCTCATGGCGGCAGCGGATAAGGGCAAGGGGGGCGTAGGGATGAGATGAGGGGAAGCGGGCCAGGCCGGGTGGTAGAGAGAAGAAATGGGCAAAAAAAGGCCCAGGAGGTGTGGAGTGAGAGGGGAGACCGAGCAGGCCGGGGAAGAAGGAGAAGGCTAGGCCGCTGGGGAGGGGGGAGAGAAGAAAATGGACCCTGGGAGGGCCCATTGTTAGATTAGGTTTTTCTTTTTATGTTTTCTTTTCGATTTCTCTTCCCAAAAATTGTTTTAACTCCTTTTCTTAAAAGTTTCTCATTATTTAAAAGTTCAAAATTCTTCTCAATTTTGACTTATGCGTGAATGCCATGATGCACACGATAGACATGTTTAAGATTTTAGGGATGTTACACTACAACAATTCCATGATGACAGTACTATAACACTACTACATTAACATACGAGGAATAGTTAAGTAACAAGCTAACATTCAAGATCAATGTCTTCCTCGTAACAGTACTCGTAATAGTCATGTTTCCCACTATCATCAGGTATGTAGTCAAACGGGACACAATCATCGGGGTCTACTAGCTGGAGATCAACATCATCTTGCTCAGGAGCTAAGGCATCATCTCCTTCCAGCAACTCCGTTGATTGTGCTGCAACCTGGTCAAGGTTTTTTTTGCAAGTTCTTCGAACTGGAGGAGCACTAGGTTCATGTCGGCTAAACAAGGACAAGTCATGGGAGATAAATTTTCTACAACTAAATTCTTAATAGAAGATGCTAACTCCTTATTTGCTTTATTGTCCAGACCCATCCTTCTTTTTTGTCCATCCCTGTTGATCAAACGATCAAACAAGCCATATATCAAACTTAATAACACAATCAATCCCTTTGTGAACAGGTGCAAAACAATACAAAGCTAGCAATGATATCTTCATTCAGTAATATGTCAGACATGCAAAACAATACATATAACTCTTGTTCATGCATGCATATATCAGGAATGCAAAGCAACCAATCAGCTTGACTCCACAGAGATAAGAGTTGAACCATACCAATAGGTTCAAGAATATCCATATGTCTGATATGCTTGTCATCCAATTGATGTGATAAGATGAATCAATTTTCTTATGTACCATTAATTGAACAATAACTATAATACGAACAGAGGTAATAATTCCAATGAATATACTATCTCACAACATTCTTTCAAGATTGTAAATGTCCATCATAACTATCTCAGTGCGATTGCAATTTGCTGGGCATGGGTGCTGGGAAAGGGTACCTAGAAGTAGACTTAGAATTTTCGTTCCTTTGAATGATGCCTGTAGTTTCATTACCATTTTGGTTATGTGTAAAACGGCCACCTAGCTCCCTCCTCCCTAACAGTCTTTTCCTAACATGGTTTTAAGACAGTAATTGGTAGCCGAGGCAGCATGTGTGAGTGATATACGCAAATCCCAAATACTATTCTTATCAATGCTTTTGATACAGATCATCCATTTTTGCTAGTTATGAATGCTACGGGAATATTAGTTTACCCCATGTGATTTTGGAGAATGCTGGTTTCATCTGGCATTGTTTTCATGGCATTCTATGATACTAACAGAGGTAATAAACATTGTATGATATAGATCTCTTGCACAAGAACTATATGCACATTGCAATTCTCAATTCGGGAGATACTTAGGCTCAGGAGCTAGCTCTACACGGCAAGAATCACTAGTAGTAACATGAGCTCACCAATTTATCTCCCAGCATCATCGAATACTATGGAAACAAGGGTGAGGAGAGGAGCTCATACAAGAATACCTTCTGTCCGGGGACCTCACAACGCTGGAGGTTGCTCTGGTCTTCGCGGTTGCTCTGGTCGTCGTGGTTGTCCGAGATGTGGTCACTGGCTCAATCCATATCCAACAGCACCAGCATGACTCGATGCGGGCGGTGGAGCTCTCCTCTGCAATGGCTTCCTTGTGCTTCCCCACAGCCTCACCTTCCTCCACAACCGTCACCAAGCAGCCACACCCTAGATCTGCCGGAACCTAGATCTGCCGGAGAAGCCACAACCATCAACAAGAGAACCGAAGAGGAGTTTGGGAGGACGATGCGGGTCTTGCAAGGAAGGAAGGGGTGTACCATATCGTTGATGTCGGTCGCCGGCGACGGATCTCTGGTCCCCACAGTCCCACGGCCGCTCCTAGATGGTATGCATGAACTAACAACATTTGCAAGTTTATCACTTTTGTTGCTAGAGGTATGTAAGCCTAACGATGAGTTAGAGGTAGCATTGGCAAGAGAAAGATTATTGTAAATATCTTTTAGCTTCTCATATTCTAATTTTAGTTCCTCATGAGAATTGGTTAGATTTTTATTTGAGATTTCAAGTAGCACATGAGAGCTAGTTAATTCTTCTAGTGAATTTTTGGTTGAAAGAAACTCATTCTTCCAATGTTCATAATTTTCTTTCAATTTGTCAATAACAAGCTTTGCATTCTTGATTATACTATATAGATCATCAAAGCTAAGCATAGTATCATCATCACACAAGTCATCGCCACTTACCATATCATTACCTTATGCCTTGTCGCACGTTGGTGAAATAGATGATGGTGTGATGTCCATGCAAGCCAAGATGGAGGCAATTGGTTGCTCTTCTTGATGTGAAGGCAAAGTAGAGCAATCTTCAATTGACTCCTCCGAGAGAAGATCATCCTCGTTAATGTTGAACCAATACCTCCTTTCAAGGGTGATCCAAATCTGATGGGCATCCTCAAGAGGAATGATTGACTCTAGCACTTTAACACTCAAAGCATTAAATATGGCGTTAGTAGCTTGAGCATTGAGATGTAGGTTTTTCTTTTCCTCAATTGATAGGTCATTATCCCAATCACTTGGAGGAGAAAAACTCACATCTACAACTTTCTCAAATTGTGGACCCATGCTCCGGATTCCTTCATTTCCATATAAAGATCATTTCCTTCACGAGTCTGTTCCCCTACTCCACCAAATACGGATACGCCCCCATGAGCTTTAGCTATGTTGTTGATTAATTCCATAATGAGTACTGTTTTACCTACTCCAGCCCCCCCAAATAGTCCTATTTTTCCTCCACGTCGATAAGGAGCTAAAAGGTCGACCACCTTAATACCTGTTTCAAAGATGGATAATTTCGTATCTAACTCGATAAAGGCAGGCGCAGATCTATGAATAGGGAACGTTGCACTACTATCTACAGGACCCAAATTGTCAACAGGCTCCCCAAGAACGTTGAAAATTCGTCCGAGAGTAGCTCCACCGACCGGAACACTGAGAGGAGCTCCCATGTCAATCACTTCCATTCCTCTCATCAACCCGTCTGTAGCACTCATAGCTACAGCTCTAACTCGATTATTTCCTAATAATTGTTGTACCTCACAAGTCACATTAATTTGCTTATCGGCAGTGTCTCTACTCTTGACTACCAAAGCGTTATAAATATAAGGTAACTTAGCATGCTAGTTCTCCATAACAAATAATTTGTGCCATCTAGTAGAAGTGAATCAATGTGCACAAACATACTAGTCGACATCTTTACTCTCTAGGCGGTGAAGCCTTAAAAGAGAGACCTTGCTCTGATACCAATTGAAAGGACCTTAACGACTAAGATGTCACCTAGAGGGGGGGTGGTGGTAAATAGGGTTTTAAAAATCACTTCCGGATTTGGCTTAATCCTAATGCGGAATTATAGTAATCGGATTTTCACAAGCTCAAATCTTATTATGCTAGTCTTTCATGTAAGAATCCACCATATGTTAATATATCAAGGTTTGCAATCCTAGGGTGACAAGCAAGCAATTTAACTTCTATAAGAGATATACAAGTAATGTATTGCAAGTATGAAATATGATAAGTAAAGGAGACAAGAGACAAACGATGTATGACCCGGAGTTCGGATATCCACCGATATCCTACGTCTCCGTTTGAGGACCCAATCACGCTTGATCAAAGGTGGGCTCTCTCTCAAGCCACTTCCTCTCGAGGACTCTCCGGAGTCTCCCCGATCACTATGGTTAGCTCTTTCCTCCACTCCCGGAGATGGCGAGCTCCACAACCACTTCATAATCTCCCAGGCCTCCCCACAAGCTTCTTGAGGAGATCACCGAGCCACAACCACCAAGCTGTCTAGGAGTCGGTGGCCTCCAAGAGTAATAGACTCTCGGACTCTTGCTCAAACTCAATCGACGTCGAGTGCTCAACAATGCTACTTAGCACACACCTTGTGCAACTTATGCACAAAGGTTTCCCTCACTCCTCACAAATGGCAACACATGCACTTGAGGCTTTGGAGAGGGAGGAGAGCACTAGAGATGCTCACAGATGAAGTATGGAGGCAGCAACTCATATTCCAAGCCAACCCAAGGTGGAGACTATATAGAGCCAACCTTGAAAACTAGCCGTTGGAGAGGAATCTGGGCAAATCCAAACTGTGTGGATTTGACCCGAAACCTCCGGGTACACACCAATGGTCAAAAAAGTGACCGTTGGAAAATCCGGACCCTTGACCCGGACCTTCTAGGTTGAGGTCCGGGTTGTCCAGTACAGATCCGGACCCTCACCCGGACCCTCCGGGTGACACTCCGGAAACCTTCTGTACAACCCGGACCCTCATCCGGAACCTGGTCCGAACCCTCCGGGTTCAACCTGGACCCTAGCCCGGAGGGTCCGGATTTTCCAGGACAGCAACTCCCACGGAGCACTCGATGAGTCCGGATCACTTCCGAACAAACCCGGAACACCTTGGTTCAACCCGGAACACCTTGGGGGCTTGCCTTAGGTCATATACTCTGAAAATGGACCTCCCGGAGTCCATGAACCTAGCCGAACAACCAAACCACTTAGGTCGGTTGGATTGTACACACCTAGACACCAAGTCTAGGAACAACACACGCTACGCCGAACTACGCCCGAAGTCTCGGAGCACTCGCACCTCGGAACCTCCGGACACACTAGAACACGAGTTCTAGCTCCTCCACCACAAAGGAAACACGACGATATGCAACATATGCAAAGACTTGAGCACTCGACACACGACGTGAACAAGCTAATCATCCGATAGCCCCTCTTTATAGTATGACTATCTAATCAATAATCCGGTCTCTCTCCAAACTCCTTGAGACCGGTCAAACTAGAAAAATCTAGTCTAGGCATACCTTTGTCTTGCGTATTCCACTTGAGCTTGATGATGTCTATCTTCTTTGCTCCAAGTGGAATCGCCTGGATCATCGTCACCTTATGAAGTCTTCTTCATATAGCTCCCTCATAATCCTTATGGGGAAGTTTTCTCTCGAAATCATCTTCACTTGATGGACCCGCAAGCCTCAAGCGTATGTCTTCGCATGATGCCAACCTTGAGCTTGCCGTGATGACCATCGACTTATGATGTCATCCTCTCATGGATACATACGATCAGCCTCTCGATGCTTGCCCATGAATGGTACCTAACCCTCAACATACACATAGCATATAGCACATGGGGTTAGTTCATATAATGCAATACACAATTGCTTACCTTCACTTGATCACATGAAGCCACCACTAGTATTCTTCTCTTGAACTCCTAGCTTTATGTCTTGATCACCATGGCTCAACACATGAGCCAACTCTTGACCATCTTTGTCAACTTCACTCTTACGCTATAACTTCATCTTGATCCAATGCGGTTCACACTTTGAACCCATATCTTGATCCTTGAAGTTTATTTCTTGATCACTTGATGCTTCACATGATTTGATGGACTTCAACACATGAATCCATCTCCTAATCATCACATGCATCATTGATCTTGGGCTTCACGGGCTTGTAGGATCATTCTCTTGATGTAACCCTACAAAGTGGTACCTAACCCATACATATTCCAACTCTCAAGGAGAATGATTAGTCCACAAAATCCGTTTGTCATTAATCACCAAAACTACACTTAGGTTAGATTAACTCTCAATCAATCCTAAACCACATAAGGGCTAGGTGGACTTTTAGGTTGGAGTGCTGGTTTTCACTTTTTTAACCCAAAATTTGGTATAGGGAACGGGATAAGGGCTCGGCTGGAGATGCTCTAAGCTCTTACGTTTGGTGGGGAACTCTTCCCACTTAACTACTGATCAAAGCGTTTGATAGGACTAGCTATAAGTGATTCACCCAACGATGCTCGCTCGCTTGGCCTTTATAATCTCCTCATCGATCACTAAACCTTAACTCCTTGTCGCCCTCACTCCCGCCACCGATCTCGGCTAGATGCAACTTTGCCGGGTGACCCTCCTGTCCACCCTGATGCGCCTCCAGCCCACTTAGCCCCTGATTGCGGCGATGGCTGCTATTGCAGTGACCGTTCATAGTGTTCCTCTCTCTCTCATGCTCTACAGGGTGTTTCATTTGCTTTTCTGCGCTCTGCCGAGCGGTGGCCCCCATGCCCGTGCTCGCTCTACCACTCGATCACGTGCAACTTAACGCCATGCTTCTCTGCCTAGCCGCTGTTGATCCCTCCGAGCCGTCGTTGCGCCTCAACGTCCTTGAGGGTCGCCTCCCGACCTCCTCTACACACGCCCGCACCCACGCATGGTGCCACGATAGGCTCCACCCCCTCCACCTCCGGCACCACTAGTTCCTCTTCCACCGTTATGGACACGTGGACAATGATACGACCCCGTCCTCCACTTGCATGGGCATGAACATTTTTATGTTGTCATTGTATATTTCCTTTGTTGTGAAAGTGGTATATGATGTTGCAAATACATAGTAATCTTGTTTCCTAGGATCTTGTTGCAATAATGATTCATTTTTGTTGTGATTCTAGTTGTATGTTGTTATAATCACACAAAATTTCCATGATCATTTGAAACATTTGCTGTAGAAGTGCACTTATGATGTTATAATCATGATATTTTTTAATAGTACAATGATTTTGTTGTAATAACTTTCAAATCTTGTTGCGTGCCTCGACCAAATTTGTTTCCATGAACTCATCTCATTAAATTTGTTTCCATTGTACACTGACTTTGTTGCAACAACTTCTCGATGCAACAACAAAATCACGAGGTTATTTCCATCACACGAAAAAAATGTTACCATCACACTAACAAAATATTTCTATAGAAGAAACTAATATTGCACCGTATGGAAATAAATCGGAAGTGATTTATGACATTTACTAGTTGGATATGCAGGATTTGTTTCTTAAAATCGGACGCTAGCTGTTGTATTTGTTTTTTATATTCATTGCGTATATACGAGAAAAATGTTTCTGTCATAAATTGTTTTGTTTCCATGGACGTTCAATCCTTTCCCTAGTCGGCTAGGAAAGAACCAGGTCGATTTGTAGCCCTGACTACAATAATGGAAAGCGTTTTAGAATATTATAAATTTAAGCAAACTATATGTATGCAACGATCTGACATTGTGGCACGAGTCTCTAGCCCGTGGACCATGCTGTCATCCATTGCCTAGAATGGAGTATATTAAAAAATAGCATTATGATATATTTTTCCAATACGTGTGTAGTTATCTGAAACCTTACCTTGATAATGTAGTTTTGTACCCAAAAAAATTAATCTTTGGACACCATAAAATTGTATGTGAAATCAACTATTAATTCAACAAAATGGACCTTGAGAACGTTTCTACCCACATCCACTCTATAATTCATGACCACTTGACCTCAACCTTGATGTGGGTGCGTGGTTGACGCCCGGTGTTTACGATTTGGAGTTGTCCATCACGTCCTCTCCCTGACTCCTCCATATCCCTCTTTACAATCCCTTCCCTCCCTCAACTCTCATTCCCCTCCTTGTGGATGTCTTGTCACCACAATGGCTTTCTGCACAATCTCCTCTTCTGCCTCCCTGACTCTCTGTCTTGGTGTACCTTCCATTCCTGTCCTGGACTGTAGATTCCCAACGCCTCCATACGAGTGCTTCTTAACTTCCTCAATGGCGAGGGCCAAGGCCCCCCGCCCTCATGCCCTAGCCATTCCTTGATTAGTTGTGCCACGTACAATATCATTCACAAATCACAAGTGTATGTACAATACCATCTAAGTGGTTGCCAGTTACTAGTGTAGGATGTAGGCATGTATATTCGTCATGATTTGTTTTTGATGTATTCAACTATGCAAATGTTGATACCAACTATATGATAAAAGCAAGTTGTTGTTAGAGCTTTTAGGTTGTTGATGGATCAACTTAACCCTCAATGTAGTAAAATGGAGAAGCATCAGAACATTATTCGGAAATATATATGCGTTTGTCTCTTTTCCTCTTCCCCCGTTTACTCAAAGATCCAAATCTTCCAAGCTCCCCAGAGTCATCTTACTGTTTCTCAATTTTCTTGATAGACAATCTCCAACAATAGAAGTTTGAATGCAAAGTGTGGAGAGCTCCATTTTTTTCAGTAGAAAGTTTGTATGCATATATGTGAAAACTTTAGTTTGTTATAGTAGAAATACGTCATTCAATTTTCTCGATCATTTCCCAAACCTAACTTACCCAGGTGTCACCTTTAGACCCTTTCGAAAGGTCTCACATTGTATACACTCTTAATTCATATACCTCATAGACCACGAGACTCTTTCCATGAATCAGGCAACAATGGGGATACTGGAGTCGATATAGAATATTATTTAGAAACTCATTTTGTGAGAAAGGAATTGTGGTTGTTGTGTTGCACTATTAGGTACAATATAACGAAAACCCTCTTTTACAGTCGACCACATGACTTCATCCAGATGCGTGAGGGTTGCACCACCAATAGTGTGAAAACAACTAATCCCCTACCAACTCAGCTTCTCTACCTAATCCATTAGTTTGCTCCTTGCTCCCATCGAACAGAAAAGTGAAAAAAAATCACCACATCCCTACCTCCTACATCCACGTGTCCCCTTAGCTTTATGCACTGCCAGCACCATGAAGCCGCGCTGCCGGCCATCTCCCGCTGGTCCCAGTTCCCACACACTTCCTCCATGCGTTCTCTAGGTTTCACTGCTGCCATCATGGCAGGCACCACTAGGCCACCACACTCATCGCAGCGCACTAGTTGCTTCACTTTATGGCTGTCGTCACATTTTCGGTGACACATCCCTGCCACCACCATGCCCTTCTCTGTTGCTGGAACCGTATAAGATGGGGATAGGCTAGATATGAGTTTTGGTTTCGGTTCCCCTTCCTCCAACCCCCCCTCCTCCCCACAAAATAGTGGAAATCTTGATTTGGTTGAATTGGGAGTTGATTTTTGTTTATCTGAAAGCTTCCAATGGATGAGTTGAAAGATGATTATTTGTTTTGAGAGCCCCAAATTGCCCAGTAGAAATCTTGGTATGTATAAGTCGAAAGCTTCACTGTGTGTAGTGGAAGTCGATATGTAGACTGTAGAAAGTTTTATTTTTGGTCTAGTTGAAAGTTTGTCTGTAGATTGTTTCAAGCTCCATTTAGTTTAGTAGAAAGTTTGAATGCAAAGTGTTGAGAGCTACATTTTGTATAGTAGAAAGGTTTATACATATTTTTGAAAATTTCAGTTCATTATAGTAGAAACCTATGATTCAATTTTCTTTTTCCTATTTTTTGTTGTCTTCTTCTCATGCTCTGCTGCCTGTTGGTGGTGGCCAGAGACGGAAGAGGAAAGAATCGCCAAGTGAAAAGAAGAACAGAGATGGGGTGGAAAGGGAGTTATGACATACATGGGATGGTTCCAATAGCTGTCGAAAAGTGACCATTAGCCACAGTAGCTTGACCATCGATGATTGACCATAAATTAGGAGCCTCAATAATATAATTATTTTAAGAAATATTTAATACTTTTCAGTAAATTTATGTTGTTACATCTCAAAAATATATTTCAAAACGAATGTTATGTCAGAAAAACCACCACAATCAGTGACAAAGATAGCAGCTTTGCCAAGCCTGGGCAAGAGGCTGTCGGACTTGTCTTGCCTAAGGAAGAAGCATGCGTTTTCTCCATGGCTGCCACAAAATATCACTATGTCTTCAATGGTGGCTAGCCAGGGAACCAGGCAAGTGCTCAGGCTAGAGGGACGGTAGATTCTCTCTTGATTGTAATGATAAACGTAACCTTACATTACTAGAATTTTGAGAAGTTATTGCTCATTTGTTGACTTCTCAAGCTTGGCTATCTGGCCTTGTGAGGCTTTCAGATATGGTCTAATCCCATTCAATTTCTTTGGATGAAAATCTCTTATGATTGAGTGACTTTGCGTCAGATTAAGGTGTATTAAGAGGCTTTAAAAGGTGCCCGCACTATACCTATCCTGACTTAAGCATGACCCTAAAAAAGCCAACCAATTGTTGGACAACACAGAGCATCGTCTCCAAATCAAACAAGTAACAAACATGTCAAGCTCACAGGTACGTACCTAGTGCAACAGATCTTCCCTGTGAAGGGAGGCACCGAGGCCAAAGGTACTATATAATTTTTATACGACAAATATGTAGGACTTAGCAAAACTAGACTATTTTCAAGAGCACGATAACAAATCACCAAAACCAATGATTAATTGGTAAATCCAAAAATGGTGGCGCGAAAAATTGGTAAATCTCCAATTTTCCTAGTAGTTCTTAGGGAAACAAAATCATAGATCTAATAAACCCACATGAGCCATACTAGAAGACATTTAAGATAGAGAAAGAAAGAGAATAGATTTACAACACAACTAAAAGACAAGAGATTTTCGTGATCAACATAGGCATTCGCTCTATCCTTCTTTTTAAAGAGTGAATTCCACTTTAAATACGATATTTGTCACACAGTGATAGTTTGAATCAAATTTAATGTTTTATGATATAATGAATCATGTTCAAGCATCAAAATTTTAGTTTGAAATAGATTTAATATTCGGTCCCATCTTGATAGGTTGGCCCTATCACTTAGGCCGATGTGGAGGTGAGTTGGTGAAAGAGCATCTAGGCCCCTAAATGGTTTTGATGGTTAATGGCAATCCAAACTGGAATCTAATGTTTACAATGAGTGTAAGCAGGATGATTAGGTTCCAGGAAGAAGAGTCATCCAGGAAAGGATGACCACCCAAAAGTACAAAGGTGGCTTCTCAGGATAAGAAGATAGCGTCGCTGGGCAGCTGTGCCACAGCTGTAAAGAAGCCGGTGCTGTGCAAGGAGTTGCAAGCAAGGTGAAGGTTGCTTGATGCGTCAAGAGCCGTGACTACAGTTGGTGGAAGCTGAAGCCTAGGTTTGCTAGTTTTTTGAGTCCTTAGGAAACACCTGTACTATCAAGAGGGATGAAGTAGCAATGACTTCTGGAGGTTTCTTTTGCTCAATGCTCAGAGTGTTGGACAGTAGCACTAATGCCTTGAGGTCAGTGGCCCTGTAACAACAGTTTTGCACAAGTGTGAAACTGGGTTGTGCTAGCACACTGCTATGCTAGCTTCCTAAAACCCTAGAGCTAAAGTTACCTGTGTGGCATAGCTGTGTCACGGGTGAACAACCGCTCTATGACTCAGGTACATCTCTGCGCCAGGGGAGAGCTTAAAAATGCTAAGGGAACTGCACTGCAATAGTTTGTCTGCCGAGTCAGAAGACTGTTGGAGGTTCTCTCTTGAGTAGGCATCAGAGTTAGTTGTGTGCGCTGAGGGCATGCAATGTGCCAAGACCGGGCTGAGTAGTGAGGCTACGTCAATTAGGGTTTCACCTGTGTCAGTCTCCGGTGACACATGTGTTGGTTTGCCTGAGCTGGTCACCATTGTGCGTTGTGATTAGCTGTGTCACCGGTGCCTGTCACTGGTGACCCACTTAATTCTACGTGACATGAGTGTAACGGTCAGGTGTCTGTGGACCCTATATATAGGGGACCAGGGGAGGTCTTGGATCTCAACCTTTGCAATCTTTGCCAATCCTTGTGAATCACTTTCGACCGTTGCAAACATCTCTTCTCCTGAACAGAAGCCAATCTTCCTAAGTCTTGGTTCAAGAGAGAGTTAGAGTTTTGAGCAAAGAGCACTGGTTCCTTCAAGAGTTTACGTTGCAGATTCCTTCTTGGAGTGTCTACTCCTAAACGGGCGTAGGAGTTGCTGGTGACCTCCTAAGCTTGTGTGGGCTGGCCCAGTAGTTTGTGAAGGTGATCTGAGGTCTACCTGTTGCAAGGCGAAAAGACTTCCACAAGCTAAGGCAAGAAACCTGAAAGCTCAAGTACTCGAAGAACAAGCACAATTCAGTGCTGGCTATCTCTTCGGAGTAGCCTCTCCAACGGAAACGTACCTCTCTGTAAAGAGTGGGAATTTCGGTGAAAAATTTCTTGTCTCTCTGAGTATTTTTCATTCTGCATTTACTTGCTCATCTGGTTGCATGCTTGTATGATTCACTGATATACATAATCTAGCTGTGACTTTTACTCTTTGCCTATGTCAGTTTAACTGTGTCACAGTTGTCTTATTGCTTGTCCCATATCTGTGCAAGTTATCTGTTACACAGCTATCTGTCTTTCACATTTGTTTAGGGTTGTTAATTCACCTGTGTTAGGCACCTGTGTGACAGCTGTGTGTTAATTTACATATCAAATACTGCCTGAGTATCTGACCTGTCACACAGCTAGCTGAACCCTTCAACCTGTTAAGCCTTAATCTTGAAAAATTGAAGTAATTGTTTAAAATTGGTTAGCCTCCTATTCACCCCCGCTAGTCGGCACCTACGATCCTTTCAGTCGGCATCTATTTGATGATGCGGTCAGTGAGGAACGGTGCTCCACGAAGTTCCCGCGTGCAACTCTCACTAGTGCCAGGATACGACATGTTTTTCATCGCACGTGAAGCGATCGTTGGCCTCGACCTCTCCAAGCATAACTCTCAAAAGCATCTTCTCGCCTGCTCCCACCTCGTGCTCCCTACCTTAGAGGCAACTTTTTCTCATGAAAGATTACACATCAATAACCTCAATCTATTTCGCCAAATGCCTCAGAGAGGTGAGAGAGAGACCGAAGACCCATCTGTCGGGTGATGTGACATCCTAGTTAGCATCAGGTTGTGGTGACATGTGGTCTATGATATGTTAGGATGGAAAATAAACATTAAATTTGATTTATGCTTAAATCTTGTTTGAGGTGTTGTAAAAAATTAAAACCTATTTAAGTTATCATAGTACGATAGACATTTAGTTTATAGTGAGACTTTTACAAATTTGAAGATAGACATACAACACATTTATGAGGGCCCAATGTCATAGACAAATGTGAAACAAAAATAAGGTACCCAAAATAAATCAAGCTCGTGCACAACATGACACGCTGACGCGCAGTGGGGCAACAAACCTGACGACTGACGTAGTGAAATTATGTCATAGCCCAAACATGATAAGAACGATAAGAAAAAGCATTATGTAGAAACTTCCAAATCAAACAACCCATAAAACCCACGCGGAGAAGACGTCAATACAAGCAAAGGGAAGGGAGGAGATCGTAAGAAAGCCGCCGAAAAGACCCAGCTGCACAAAAGGTAAGTATTTCTTAGAACCCATAGATCCTACGATTCATACCCCAGGAACTCTCGCTTATCTTCTACTCTCCCCCGGCTTAGTCCATCCAATCTTTCGATTCAGAGGGTGCGGAGGGGTGCGGAGCGGGGCGCTTGGTCGAGATCTCGTGGCCGCCATGGCGGAGCAGTTCGCGGATTCGGCGGTAAGGAATTTTTCCGAGACTTCTTTCTTGTTCCGTGTAGGATTTTGATGTTGGTTCAAGATCGCTCTTGTGCGTGGTAACCTCGAATTGAGAGCAAGCGAGACACATATAGTTCAGATCTCACCCACACACACAACAGACACCCAGATCTCCTAGCGAGCTTTGCCTCGCCGGCGTCGTAACCGGTTTTGGCGCATGTTACTGATTTTTTTGGATAGATCTGCAGAATCAGGGCAAGATTTGAACCATGGACGTACGTTTGAGGTCTCTCGGTAGTTGTAGTTGTAACAAAATATAATGGTATCCATATCATAGAAAGAGGATTGCAAAATATTGAATCGTTTGGATAGAGCTTGCTCACTGTCGTGATTGTTGACTGCTCTGAGTAGTGAGTACTATCTGCATTATGTTTAATCCATTTCCTCTTCATTGTTTTAGTTCGTGTCCTATCGCCTAGCTAGCGGTATTATCAGTACTTGATTAGTTTAATGTGTCTAGTTATACTGTGTGTTTTACGAATTTACAACATGACTGGCGAATTTACACTTATATGCCTTTTGTTTACTGAGTGTAGTTGTTGTTCGATTATTAAGTCCACATTGTTTGCTCACTATTTTGAGCATTTTCTGTCCTGTGAATCTAGTGAAATTGATTGTCTACATGAATTGCTTCGCTGCTTTAAATGGATATGTAGTTTCAAACACTTTCAGTTATTCTGGATGTGGTGCTCCTGTCCGTTCTGTGTATCCTTGTGGCAGCTAACGTGCTTATCTTACTCTTAATAGTCACTATAAGTAGACCACTTTGCTTCACCGATCCTGTTTCACTGCACTTCGGCCATATTGAACTCCTAGTACTCCTAAATCTTTAGATGGGCCAGTTGCTACTGTAAAAAAGCATGCTAAGCCTTATTAAAGTATTCAAACTAGACTTCAATTTGTGCTGTGACCAAAGTGTGCTAATGTAGGAAACAGCTCTGTAGTAGAAGTGAATTATTACTCTATAGTTTAAATGATTATTGGTAGGCTGTCAAGTTAACATGGTTATGGAGCTCTAGACATTCCACTCTGTGAAATATGCTTCCAGTTTGCCCATGTGTGGATACGTCTAGCGCTAACTTGTTCTTGCTAGCCTTGTAAGATATAAACCGTGCAAGCTCCATGCACTTAAATTGCTATGTTTTTCATCGTCGATTAGCTTCTGATCGATTATTTCCTGGTTTTCAGAACAATGTAATCATTGAAGAGGCCAACAAGGGCCTGAACTCTGGAATGATAGTCCTGCTTGTGGTTGCGACCTTCCTGCTGCTTTTCTTTGTTGGGAATTATGCGCTCTACCTGTATGCACAGAAGACACTTCCTCCTCGGAAGAAGAAACCAGTCTCCAAGAAGAAGCTGAAGAGGGAAAAGCTGAAGCAAGGAGTTTCTGCACCAGGAGAGTGAAGAGACTCATCAGTTCCGCATGTTAGTGATTCTATTCCGGGCTCCTTTTTAACATGATAAAAATATACCAGCTGGAGCTGCACTGTTCACAGTGACTGTTTATGTAGAAGCTTTGTCTTGAGTGGTACATTGGTATTGGACACCTTATTTCAGCAAAATGATGAACCTTAGCCTAAATTGAGCTATTCTGCTGTTCCTGGTTTAAAGTTTTTCAACTATGCTGTTGATATTGTGCGCGGAAATTCTGAAACCTGCGTGACCTTTTGCAGTCTGTTGTTTTCTGTTGCATTGGATGCCGACATGTAGCGCTTCCCAATAGTTTCGAACTTTCCATCTTGTAAAAAGAAGATATCTTTGTTAGCCCTGTCCAAATTTAGATTGAGCGTCAATCGCTAAACCATTTTAATCGTCCTGTGATTCTTTGAGTTTTATCACGGTTTGGATCACGGTATGTCTTACAATATTTTTGGAAATGTACTATTTGATATATATTACTGCATTCCAAAAAGGAGTCACGGTATGAACTGCCCATGGCTACATGGAAACGAAAACTGAAGAAACTAATCACTTTTACCCACGAGGTCGATCAACTTCAGAACTGTTCACAAACTCTTACCATCCAAATACAACAAAATATAGCCCCTTAGTAAATTCGTACTGCTGTACATTGGCGTTCCCGCTATCGGCTAGTATTATATTAGCATCCAGCAAGGCACATTCCGAGATGACTTCTCGTCTCCCTATCATTATGACAGGACTCGAGATTGGTGATCATGAGAATTAATTGGTGGGCATTTCAGGCTGTCAACCACAAGAGATATCGCATCCCCATATTATTTGGCTGTGTTTCCAGTTGCAGTCGATGAGGCCTTGCTCTGCTCTCTCGCTTGGCGGCTACTACTCTCTGCCTCCCCCATCTCACTGACTGACTATGATCAGAGCGGCCACCTTCACCGTTGCACTGAAACTGACGTCTCATCCCAAAGCACTTCCTCATCGCCCCATCCAGACTGAATGCTTGACTGCAGCATGTGTAGCGTTTCTGTGTCTTCCAAGCCTCGCGTTGCAAACGCCTTGTCCCCGTCGCCTTACCTCGCAACGCAACTCTACCTAGCCATCCAAAAGCCCAACTGCGCTGCCCAAGTGGTATCTAAACATACACAAGGAGACATGCGCTGACGGGGCCGCACCAACTCGGGCACCAGAATCACTTCCCCGGCACAGCTCCCCATCGAGCGAGCGAGAGAGGAAGAGTTACTTGCACTCGACCCCGGCCTGCCCTGACAGGGACTCACCTAACATCCCAAAAGACAAATACGATTCAGAGATAGTTTCTGACAGAAGCGATCGTTCGACCGTTCATTGGTTGGCTCGGCGCACGTCGCCCACTCTCGCGCATACGCTACATGCAAACGTCCGACGAGATGAAATGATGCTCCTCTTGTTTCCCTGTACGATACAGCCATTTCAGCTCCCTTTCCCTTTTTATACGTGGATCGCATTAGTTCACGGCTGTGTTGCATGTTGCTTGGACACTCAGCATGCGAGGATTAAAGCGACAGGCAGTCTGCTGGCCGTGGGGGCTTGTTGCTGGCAGCTGGTTGGTGATATAAGTAGCGGGGAGCGAGGAAGAGGAGGAAGGAAGAATAGACAGGGCAGGTTCAGAACTAAAGGTGGTAGTTTTATTAGCAGAACTGCAGAAACAGTGCGCACGTACGTACGTCCGGGAATTAACAGGATGCAGGGGGAGGCGGCGGGCGGTGGCGTGGAGCAGCCGATGCAGATGGTGCTGCGGGTGAAGCACCCTTCGTCGCTGGGCGGCGGCGGCGAGGAGGTGGAAGGCGAGGGGTCGTCGAAGTCGGCGCTGACGGTGTTCAAGGCCAAGGAGGAGCAGATCGAGAGGAAGAAGATGGAGGTCAGGGAGAAGGTCTTCGCGCAGCTCGGCCGCGTCGAGGAGGAGTCCAAGCGCCTCGCCTTCATACGACAGGTAATTCAGTTACTGCTGCTCTTCCTGAGTACGTCCAGCCTGTACTAAACTGCTACTACCGGTACAGAACTACAGATACGTACGGAACATACACCCTTGTCAAAAAATAAAATAACAATACGACACATACAGAACTAGTACTGCTGTTTCAGCGCAATATGCTATTAGTATTTGATAGTGCAGTTAATTAGATAAGATGATGTCATTGGCAGCCGTAGTGATTGATTACATTTAGGGGACCCAGAATGACAGATTGCAAGTTTTCGTACAAATATGCATGATCTGTTCAGTATACTACAACAAAAATGGTTTCTGTGGCAAAAAATAAATTTATCAGAGAAAATGAGAGCGGCATATTTTTCATCACGAGTTAGGAACTGTGACCATATTTTCGGTGTCCATTGTCGCTGGTCGTCTCTAATACTCAAGTGATGACGACTAACATAGCGATGAATTTTCTTTCCCTGCATAACTTGTTTCCACACTAGAAGGCCGGACTCTTGTAGTTAAGTTCTCCCAGGAATTCTACAGAAACTCTGTAGAAAAAGTATGTCTGGAGTATTACGGCCTAAATCAGATAGTTTTGTTTGTAGGAGCTGGAAGGGATGGCAGATCCTACCCGGAAGGAGGTGGAATCGATACAGAGGCGGATCGACACGGTGAACCGTCAGCTCAAGCCTCTCAGCAAGAACTGCGTCAAAAAGGTGCAGACACAGATACTTCCTGAAAAATACGTAATTAACAATTATGAAAGTATCCAAGAATAATCTGTAACGCGCATGATATGATGATCCCCAAGGTATTGGTAGATTGACATACGGACTTTTTTCTTGAATTGGGAAAAAAAGGAGAAGGAATACAAAGAGATTCTGGAGGCGTACAACGAGAAGAGCAAGGAGAAGGCGCTGCTTGTCAACAGGCTAATCGAGGTGAGTATCATCACATCATCTCTTCGTTAAAGATCCCTTAATCACCATACTCGACTCTTCATCTGACAATTCTTCAAACATATATAAGAAAAACTTGTTCTTGCTATATATATAACCTCTGCATCTCTGGGATCGACACAGCTGGTGAGCGAAAGCGAGAGGATGAGGATGAAGAAGCTTGAAGAGCTCAACAAGACAGTCGACTCACTCTACTAGAAACCGGTTAACGTTAATTACTCCCAGGAGCTTAATTCCTTTGTGCAATCTCTCTGCCATGGATTTGTGACATGTTCATGTATGTTACTTGTGTCAGCTTGTAACTGATGGTCTCGCGAGTGATTCTTCTCTTTCGTTTTCTTTTCTTTTGATTAACTGGTTTGGGTCTTGTTGGACTGTCAATGTCGAGTAAAAACTGACGTATTTAAACGAAAGGGACCAAGGAACAAGACTGAAAAGAAGGTGATCGATCAGGACAGCGTGTCAACAATAGGAGTTTGTATTTGTTCAGTGTTGTTTTTCGATTGTTGTTATTGAGGTCAGGGCACTGTGGAACTACTCATGGCTGAAGCCTCTGAACCAGTTCCATCCCATGCAATGAGAGAGCATTTCTGGCACGGCTCAGGTTCCTGCTTCGTTGCTGCTATTGCCTTATAGCTGAGCAGAGGGCTTGAGAGGGATTGATGTGAGAAATCCACTCTTCCATTAGTATGGTACCTAGCACTGTCACACAAAAGGGAGGGTATTGCACACACAAAAGATGTGTTTTTCCTGGGATTCTCATTTGAAGGATCAGCAGCTCAGCACTGTTGTCGCACATCTACTCTTCACTGTTCTTTTGTGCTTGACAATGTCCCCTGAACAACTCTAGCTTGCAGTTTTGTCTCTGAACCATGAGTCCATGACAGAAATGTACCATCAGCATGCTCACATCCTGGTCAGCAGTAGCTCATGCTGATTGCTGGTTGGCTAATTGGTTTGTTGCTGCTCAACCTGAGGTTAAATGGAGATATGCAGATCATGTGGGCATTTTTGCAAACCCGGACAAGGACGAGCTGCTCGCCGTCTTGGAAATCCTCAAATGTTTTTAAGTGCGAGCGGCCTTCACACCAATCTTGACAAAACTGAGGTTTTTCCGGTGCGTTGCGAGGAGATTGATCAGGCCGACATTCTCAAATTGGAACCTTCCCTAGGAAATATGTGGCCTTCCTCTTCACTTCAGAAAGCTCTGAAAGATCGACTACCAGCCTCTAATTGACAAGGTGGGGGCCCGTCTAGCTAGTTAGAAGGGCAATAATTTGTCTAAGGGCAGGGCGGGTCACCTTGACCAAATTGATTATGTTCGCTCGTGTTTAAAAAAAAGGGATTTCATTAATCCCCTAACCTCTGCATCAAGAGAATGCACACAACCCATAGGCCTGCTCTTGTGATCTATCATATGACAGTTCTTCCGGTTCTTCCAATTCCTAATTGGGCATGTTCCAAGCTAGATAAGATGAGAAGGGCGAGCTGGCTAGTGGTGGCCATTCTCTGGTAAACCAGAAAACCTTTCGCAGGCCTAAGGCCTTGGGAGGATGGACTTCGAAAAATTTGGCAGGGCTTTTCGGTTAAGGTGGCCATGGTTCTAATGGATTGAGCCCCACTGCCCTTGGGTTGAATCACAGCTCCCCTAAAACTGACATGGCTCTGTTCCGTGCTTCCACCATTACCACCATCGGGGATGGCCGGAAGACACACTTTTGGCATGACTCATAGATTGGCAACTGTCCCCTCAGATGCCGTGCGCGGCAATTGTTCGTGCTTGCAACAAGAAAAAACATGAATGTGCGGAAGGAGCTTCAAGATGGGAACTGGATGACCACTGTGGCGCGGCTTTGCACTCCCTCTCAGTTAGTTGAATTTCATGGATTAATGGTTGCTGCTTCAAGGTGTGCATCTCAACGCCAATCAGTTGGATTCCATCCTGTGGATGTGGAATAGAAGTGGCGCCTACACCGCCAAGTCAGCCTATGCCGTGCAGTTTCATGGCTGCTTCCCTCCCTTCAAGCCGAGCAAAATCTGGAAGGCAGACACAAAACCAAAGTGCAGTCCTGGCTTGTCCTCCACAACCGTATTTGGACGGCAGACGCTCTCGCTAGAAGAGGTTGGCCTCACGACACCATCTGCAAAATCTCTGGCTTGCTTGCCCCTTCCTGGTTCGGTTTGGTCCACTGTTTTCTATTGGTTCGGTTTAGCGACGGGAGTTTCATCTCTCTCTTTTAATTCACCAAATGAGTGGTGGGCCAATTTGAGAAGCACAGTCCCAAAGGAAGACATGAGAGCTCTGAGCTAATGGGATCCTTATCTATTTGGGGTGGAATGTGTTAAAATATGTGTTGAGAGAGAAATCGGCAAATTTTCAAGAACGAGTGCCTCACGGTGTTGGAAGTGGCCTACCTAACAAAGAATGAGATTGATCCTCGACGCTCAGCGGTGGAGCTGCGAGCCATTAGTAGCCAACCGAATGGGATTAGTCGCCTTTCTGTTTTTTAGGTAGGCATTGTTTCCTTTAAAATGGGCCATTTTGTACATAGAGTATGAATTTCTTCTTAACTGTAATAGATAGTGCTCCCATCTTTTTCCTCAAAAAAAGGTCCATGGGTTTAGCCCCATGTAACATTTAATTAGGCTGGTCATAGTGGGTAGTATCATATACTAGTATCATGAATATGATACTAGTGTATGATACTATCTCTATAATGCATGGTATCATGTAGTAGTACCATAGTCTCATTATATTTATTGATTTATAGAATCTTAATGCAAAATTGTGTACAAGATCTATTTGACATTAAATTTTCTAGTTCTATGTGCTATGAAGTGACACATCAGCTTTTTGCATGCATGGAATGCATGATACTATCTATGATACTATCTATGATACCCACTATGACCAGCCTTAAGCTCTAGGAAATGATGATCACTTAAACTTCTGGTGGTCCCTGAGAGGTGGGTTCATGAACTCATGATGTTGATACAGTAGTAGACAATGAGATAGGCCACATGAACCCCAGATAATTAGTGCGCGCAAAGGTCCATGCCATGAGGCTATTTTTGGGTTCCATGCTTGCCGGATCCTGAACCATGGGTCTGGACCAGGTTTCATAATACTATATATCATTCCACGTACTTGAACGCGAGATGCAGCACCAGCCATCACGCCATTAAGCTGTTCAATCAGTACGTGCATACTTAGGTGAGTAGTACGTTCAAGTCATGCATGCGTACATTTGATCAACTAATCTGAATTAAACACTTCAAAAAAGATGTTATAGTAAGTTGTAACACTGTACGAACAGCGTCCATCTAGTAGTAAGATCTGCTTGATGGAAAGTTACAGTATACTACCAGAAATTCGTTTTTTCCCCACGGGTCTGTACAAAGAAGGCTGACATCATGGATGCTGCAAAGGCAAGTAACATAAGACCATCCAACTCCATGGCTTACCAAAACCTGAATAGAAGATATCAGGACGCAGTTGACAACTACTGTTAGAATTAATGGGCTAGACCTAGACTTGTTTTGCATTTAATTCTAGATAAATCCCAAAGGCCGGCTCACTCATGCATGGCAAGGGCTAGTGGCTTTAGTCCCATATTGCTAGTTGAAGTGGAGAGAGACCACCTTATAAGAATTAGTGCTCTACACCTCTCCAAAGCAATGTGAGGTGAGAAAGATAAATACCACATGCGCGCGCTCGCTCGCCTCGCGTGGCGTGGCGAACGCACACGACATGCGTATGAATGGTCCGGCGAATTCGGGCTCCCCGCTGGGCCCTGTCGCAGCTCTCTTTAACACACCCAGAAAAATCAATCTGTTCTCTGTTTTTCCACCCGCGCTGCGCCGTCGTCCAGGTCTTCTCCATCCCGTTCCTTGGCGTGCATCGAGCGACGGGAGAGCAGGTCTCCGGAACCCTCTGCTCTTGAGATCCTGTACGGGAGAGAGCGAATAAGGTTTTTGGGAAGTGCCTTCGCGATTGCTCGTTGCTGTTCGGTCTGCTGCACTGCGTTGACCTTTTCTCGGTATCGACTTCCTCCCTGCATCGACCCCTTCGCTGCGGCAAGTTTCGCTGTAACGCTTCTTCACATCTCCGGTAATACTCTGCTTTCGTAGATGGAATTGATGACGATATTGCTTGATGTGCTAGTGTTATTCTGTGATCTAGATATTTGCTGTGATGAAGTTCCTATACTATTGACGATGTCTAGATTTAATTCGCTGTTTCTGGTCATGTTAGGTCTTCGGATTAGTTTCATTATATTGCCTAATTATCCGACAACTACCACAACTTAAGAAATGATAATACTGTTTTGAATCGCCCATTTAAATCATGCCGATCGTCTTATTGAGGTAATTCTTCTGTTTTGTATATGTCACTCTGAAGATTGAGTGTCCAAAGATGATCCTAAAGTTAATACTTTCATCGTAGGTGTTATATGGTAAGCTTGAAATGGAAATACTAGATGATGACGATGATGTTTCTGAGCATACAACTGATGGGAGTCTAAGTATATATTTTTGCCATGTTGCTTATATCGTAGCACCTTAGTGACATAGGGTATTCATTGTGCATCAAGTATGACCAATGTTTTGAATAGTGTGCACTTTAAGCATAGCGGCTGTGTATTTTTAGGAAAATGGTGTATAGCAATGATATAGTCAACAATATTTCATTCATAGATGAAGGTAATGAACCAAATTATTTTTCCACTACCTCTACTTTTGGTAGGCAATGGGCATGTCTCAGGTCTTGGAGAAAGCATTCATTGTGTTATATGTGTAGCCAAATAGTTCTCTTCATGTACCAGCAGTATATGTATCTTGTGATGTAAAAGTTTGTTATTCTTTTACATGTAGGCGGCTGCTGCTATAGATGGATTGTCTCATGCTTCAGCGCACATTGAAAACATTGACAACTCTAGCTCTCAAGAGGTGGCCTAGCCCTTGTGCATAATATAGTTTCTCATCTGTTGAATGCTTGGATGATTGTTGCCATGTCATGCTAGGTGATCAGAATGGAACTATATTTTGTGTTAGATGTTTGGATGTATGGAGAAGGCAAGAAAACTGCTTGCATGAATTTCTGGTGTGTGTGGAGAAGGCTCATATATATGAACTATCTTTTGTGTTGGATGTTTGGGTGTATGGGAAATACAAGAAATTGCTTGCATAAATTTGTGGGTTTCTATATCCGTATCATATATATGTTCTTTGTGAATTTGTGGTGAATGTCAATCGAAAAGAACTCTACATATGGAAACATTTTAATTTCGGATCTGCATGCATGGATATATGAAAATTGCTGACCTAGATTTCCTAACAGGTAAACTGGGCTATCAAAAATGGCATTCTGTATTCTCTGACGGTTATAAAGTCAAGCCTGGGACTAAAATCTTGACGGTGCTGGAAGTTTTCTTGTCGGTTGCACAGCCATCAGGAGATCATTACTAACAGGAGTTCCTGACGTTGACCCAATGGAAAAGTAGACGCAACGGACTCAACAATATGTATGACAGAAAAAACTCATCCCTGTCGGTAACTGTCAGGAAATGATGTCAATAAATCATTCCTGACGGGCATTGTCAGGCGCCACAAACATTTTCTGACATCACATTCATGACAGTACATTTCTAACGTCTGCCGTCAGGCATATCCATTCCTGACGGGAAAAACGAATTTCCCGACAGTTTTGGGTCGTGGGGAAAAAATGATCTCTAGTAGTACGTAGATGTATGTCTGTGCCTGTGTTTAATAACAGTATATTATATGTCCTAAAAAGTTAGTGCAGAAACAGTAAAGCCGACAAGCAGACGAAGGAAAATACGGGCGTAATAATGACGATCTGGACATCAGTTAAACCAGTTAATAATTGGCACGTCGTACTGGAATTACTGGTAAAAGCTGATAAGTTGGAACTGGGTGCATTTGCATCATTCATGTATGCATGCACCTACTTCAACTACTAGCTTCGTGGAGCAGGCAGATTAAAGCCCGAGGTGATAGCCAAAGTGACCTGCCAATGCACACGTATACGGCCACGTACAATAATGTTACGTCAGCTGTCTCTAGTGCAGCTAATTTTCGGTGAGAGAGGAGCTAGGAGAATTGAGCCATCTCATTCAAGAGATATTAGAGGAAATTGCACCGGAGGTACATAAAGTTGGCAGATGATTTTAGATTGGTACAAAAACTACCGAAACATTTCAATCGGGTGCCAGGTGGTTTCAGATCGGTACAAAACGCGCCACGTGTCTCGCGTCGGACTCGGGGGGAGCGACGCGAGGTCTCGCGCCCTGTGCCGGGGCGACAGTCTCACACGCCGAAATTCCAAAATATACGTGACATTTCTCGATTTTTTTAAAATCATGTATAAGTTCTAAAAAAATCTAAAAAAATTCATACCGGTTTATAATGGAATGAAGTATACACACGTAAATTTTCGTAAAATAATATGCATTTTTGTGACCTGTGTAAAAAAAACAAATCGACCGGGAAAAAAATTAAATTGTAGCTCGCACTGCTAGCGCGGATGCGTCGCACTTCTATAGTGCGACACATACACTGTAGCACATTTTAATTTTTTTTCCCTGGCACGCCGGTGAAATTCGAAATTCTAAAATATATGTGACATTTCTCGATTTTTTAAAATCATGTATAAGTTCCAAAAAAATCTAAAAAAATTCATACCGGTTTATAATGGAATGAAGTATACACACGTAAATTTTCGTAAAATAATATGCATTTTTGTGAACTGTAAAAAAAACAAATCGTGCGGGAGAAAAAAATTAAACTGTGATACAGTGTATGTGTCGCACTGCTACAGTGCGACGCATCCGCGCTACAGTGTATGTGTCGCACTGTAGCAAGTAGCACAGTTTAATTTTTTTCTCCCGCACGATTTGTTTTTTTACAGTTCACAAAAATGCATATTATTTTACGAAAATTTACGTGTGTATACTTCATTCCATTGTAAGCCGGTATGAATTTTTTTAGATTTTTTTGGAACTTATACATGATTTTAAAAAATCGAGAAATGTCACGTATATTTTGGAATGAAATTTCGACGACGCGAGACCTCGCGTCACTCCCCCCGAGTCCGACGCGAGACACGTGGCGCGACGTGAGACCGTCGCCCCGGCACAGGGCGACGCGAGGTCCCCCGAGTCCGACGCGAGACACGTGGCGCGAAATGTTTCGGTAGTTTTTGTACCAATCTGAAATCATCTGCCAACTTTATGTACCTCCGGTGCAATTTCCTCGAGATATTATAGCTTGGATAAAATAAACTGGGGACGTGAGTACTTTTGTGTAAAATCCGTAAAATTGAAGTGTAAAATATTAATCTCAAAATTTTAGACTACTAGGAATTATAGGTTATAGTATACATCCATGCCAAATTTCAACTTCGAATTTAATGTACTATGTGAGATAAAAAAGACAAATATTTTAATTCATAGTGCACAACAACACTATTACATAGCCGGTATTCTCTTTTTTCTATTCAGAATAATACATTATTTTTGATGTTGGAATTTGGGAGGCACGACAACTGTGGAGAGATCTGGGCGGCGCGGCATTCTTGCATGGCTCGATTGAGGAGGAAGGAGATCATGCGCTGAGCGCTGCAGAAGTGAAGATGAGGAGGTGGAATGGGAACAAATGCTAGGGTTTACAGTATAGTGCGAAAAGATTTTATACAGAGGCGGCGGACGCGTGGTGGGCCGGTTTAGCCGGGCCTTCATCTTTGGACTAGTAAGTTGGGCCAGCGAATATATGAGATGGTGTATATTTTAAACTATATGTCACATTTTATTTCTATATCATAAACAGTGACCTTATGCGATGACCTACTTATCACAGACGATTTTTTTAAACCGTTAGAGACGTGTGCCTTAACAAAAACTGTCTATAATTAGTCTTAACACAGACGGTTTTCTGAGATAGTTTGTGATGAGGAGTCTAAAATTGTTACAAAACCTATGGGTGTTTGTCGACGATTGGTGAACCCGCCGATCTTACGGTAGTCGTGAGACAGAGATACTTGTTGTTGGGTAGGGACCCCTAGAGCATAAGGCCAAGCGATCTGACGACAAGGAAACACCCTTTTTATACAGGTTCAGGCCTTCCTCAGAATAACAACCCTACGTCCTATTCGTATATATTGATCAGAGAATATCTTACAAATGAGGTGTATGTTAGTGGCTATCCTAAACCTAATCGGAGACTACTTCGACTAGTTCCACGGGGCTTGACTCCTTCGAAGCGGCGGGTCTTCTCGTGGGAATCACTGGGGCTTCTGGATGGCTTCAGGCTTCAGGCTTCTTGGATCTGACTTGACCTATTGGGACTTGAAAGACCTCTAAGACTTTTTAGACTTGTCCTCCCCCATGGGATTGCTGATCCTTTTATAGGGAGCTCCCCGAGTCGTACCGGACATGGACTTACGCTCGAGTAGAACTTTGGCTTCCTTAAATGTCGGGATTGACTTTCTACTTTAAGGGGTGTCCTTCCTTCTTACGGGGGGTTACCTTATCTCCTGGTGATCCTTACCGGATACGTATCCTTATTCCAATAGTTTGGAGAATCGTATACGGATACCTCCTCGTATACGGGATACTATACTATTCATCGTCAAGCCCCCCATCAGTACGTGAAGTGAGGTCATGACTGTTCTGTAGGAAATCTGCCTTTTTGGGAAGCAACTCCGAGTAGGCGAAATCGAGTATTTTGTTGACAACATCCCCGAGTAGGCACTATCTCTACCGGGTAGTCGCGATATCCTTGTTGGGATAAACCTCCGAGTAGTCCAAGACATTTTCTGGGCTAGCTTGCCCGAGAAGCATCTTTGATTTAATTTGATCTGTCGATCACGGACACGCGTTCACCTGGTAGATTTCTGGGAAACCGAACTGTCGTGGCGGAATTTTCGCGTGGTGATGAAGAATCTTTCCTTTTTCTGCGCTACTGTTCAGCTGACATTAGCCAAAACGTAACGCGCTCGTCGGGGTTGTGGGTTTGCCAGACCCTCGTTTTCCCGCGCATGCCGTCTCGCATGCGGGGAAAGCAACTGTCCGCACTTAATGCGATGGAATAGATCGTGCCGTGAAACCGCGCTCCGGTCAGACGAAAATTGAATCTCTTAAGAGACCGAGAGTTGGTTGGGGTTTTGCCCACATTGCTCTCTGTCTCCTAGCATCCCCATCTTCTTCTTTGCGCCCCTGTCTTCAATCCTTGCTTTGCCGTCGCCGACCACCGTCAGCGACAATGGGAAAGAAAAGTGCAGCGAAGAAGTCCCCCGAGACCAAGAAACCGGCGTAGGATCCTTCAGGAGGACCGATCGTTGTCATCCCCGAGTTTGAGCCCTCGGTGATGGACTCCGCCACCCTCAAGAAGAGGTCATCTTCCCGGAGGTATTCATACCTTACCGGGGGGCTACGAAGGAGATGGTCCCGAGTCCAGACACGAATTGGACCGTCATCTTCGCGGATTTCTTCAGGTGTGGATTCTAATTCCCACCTTCTCACTTCTTCCTCCTAGTGCTCCAGTTCTACGGGATCGAGTTGATACATCTCAACCGAACTTGGTTCTGATGCTGGCGGTCTTCGCACACCTGTACGAAGCATACCTCGGCATCAGGCCGAGCCTGGAGCTCTGGAGGTACTACTACAACCTCCGCTGGATGAAGGCCAGCGGTGGAGGCATCATCGGCGGCGCTGGATTTTGACTCCGGGAAAAGGAGGAAGGACGCCTACATCTCCTCCTCCTGGAAGTCTTCGTGGTCGGGCTGGCACTCGAGGTGGTTCTACTGCCAGCTCCCACTCTCCTCTGAGATCCACTACCACGGCCTAGTCCCCCCTCCCAAATAAAAGCTGGTCGGAGGCCCCGAAGGAGACCAAATGGCTCGAGGTCCTCGTCAGTGACATCACTTGCCCTGCCGGAAGGGGCTGTTAGCATGGGATGTTGCAGAGGACTTCCTTCGGTGCCGATCAGCCCTCTTTGTCGAGGGTCAAACCTGCCTAGGTGATCCGGAAGGTCAAGACCAGACAAGGATTTCGACACAGGTGGGTGTCCGAACCCTTCCATGTTGTTTTAGTACAAAAAACTCCTATCTTCTCACTCGTAGATTTCTTTTGATTTGGTAGATCTTTCACCGAGGAGCTTCAGAATAGGTTGAACAACCTGTTCGAGCAAACTCCTCAGGGCGGGCGGACTGGAGTGCCCTTACCGATCTTGAAGCTCAGCTCCAACAACCAAAATGAAATCCTTTGGTGAGTAACTGTTTTTGCATTGTCTAGTCATGGTTCATCCGAATAGAGCCTACTAATGCTATCCGGGTCTTCTTTTGCAACGAATAGGCCGCGGGGCTCCCGACTCGGAGGCTGAGCGGGCTGGTGCCCCCATTAAGGACGAAGACGTCGAAGTCCTCGGTGCGACCGCTCCGACCCTTGAGACAAGGGTCGAAGGTCCCATCTGAGGCTAAGCGGCAGCGGAGGCTATCGAGCGAAATCTCCTACTCGGGTTCCTTCTCCTCCGCTGAACCCCCAACCTCAGGTACGAACTCGCGCTTGACTAGCTCTTCCCTTGGTTCTCCATGCTTAGGATGATGAGAATGAGCTTGTCGGAAAGCAGGACATGAGCGACCCTCACCCGGAGGAGCCGACACCTTCCTCCACGACTACCCGCATGGAGGAGGATGCGCTGACAAAAAGGGAAGCACACGTGGTCTCTACCGAGAAGCGGAGTTCAGAGGTTCTGATGAAAGGGTCCTTACCCCCGGTGAATGCCAACGGTAAGTCTTTCCTTCAGTCTTCTGTTCTTCTTGAGGATGATGATATACCTCCTTCTCGACTAGGTTGTCCATCCGTCCGACCGGAGCTACTACCAGGGCTGCTGTGGGTAAGAAGACTTCCGCGGCGAGCAGGCGCAGCCCCGGTCGAGAAGGCCAAACAATTCCGGAGCCGTCGGTGCCCGAGGATGATGACGCTTGCTCCCTGCTACAGTAATCCAAGTAGTCAGTAACCAAATGTCAATGTACTTGGTACTAACCTTGTTGTTTGACAGCGTGCCCTTTCTCGGTTATCCCGTTGCGAGGCGAGCTCGAGGAGCTAAAAAAGCCTCGAGGAGTCCGAGAAGAGGCGAGCGGGAGAGCGAGGCCGAGCTCCAGGTCGTGAAGGCCCGCCTCTCCGAGGCTGAGTTTCTCTGAACCGGAGTCAAGCCTATGCGGGGACGCTGGAGGAGGACCTCGAGCATGCCCCTTGCATGCTCCAGCTGGCGCTCGCACGAGGTCGAAGTCGCCGTCTTCCCCAGTCCTCCGCGTGCTATCCGGATGGTGGAGCTGGTGGCGTCAGTCTCCCGCCTGAAGCCTGTCATCGAGAAGCTCCTTTTTGAGCAGCTGCAGCAAGGCGTTCGGGATGTTCTGGCCATGGCACTAGTCTTCTGAAGTGCAGTACCCGGTGCTGTCCCTAGAGGCCCTGAAGCCGATCTGCCGGCTGGCGAGGAAGAAGAGCTCCTTGATGCTGTACAGGGTGTGGCTGATATTTTTGCGGACGTGTCTAGGCACTAGTCTGCCTAATAACTTTGTAATACACTGTGATTAGTAACTGTGCTTTAATCAGTGGTTTTTATTTTCTAAAAACCTAAACTCTACTGCTCTGCGCTGTTTGTCGGACGCGTAGGGTTCTCGTAGACTTAGTTGAACTAGCGTCCACTTTCCTTGACTAGGCTTACGGTTGTGCCAGTATGCCGCTCACTGTGATCGATCAGGCCTTAAGTTTGCCCTGTTTGTTTGGCTTTTTTGGCTCTGCGCTTTGGCTTCGAAGCAGAAAAGCACCTAAATAGGTGCTTTGGCTTTTGGCTTTTGGAAGCCGGAAAGCACATAAGCCAGAAAAGCACCTAAATAGGTGCTTTTGCTTTTGGCTTTTTGAAGCCGAACTACATATTATGTGCTTTCGGCTTCCAAAAGCCAAAGCCAAAAGCACCTATTTAGGTGCTTTGTCTTGGCTTCGAAGCCAAAGTCCAAAAGCCCAAAAAAAGCCCAAACCAAACAGGCCTGTCGGATGGAGGTCTCATGGCTCCTCATCATCAGTAAACGCGATAAGGGGTATTCATACAGTCTATCATGGTCATAGCAGTAATTTCGCGTTCCCTTGTCACAGGGAATTGCTAGTTAGTAAGTTCCACGTTTGCATGTTGGTGACAATATTGCACTCTATCCATGACGTCTCTGTTCAAAGTAGTCGGGATGCGGTATAAGTAAGCGGGTTCTGTTGGCCTAGTCATGTTCGCACCTTCTCTTCTTCCTTTACTCGTGGTCAAAGATGTTACTATGAAACCAGGGAGCTAGTTGACCAGGCTTAGGTCTTAACAGATGGGGGGCTCAGTGGTTCCCCTGTCACCT